>PVJI01013536.1:0-47413 GCA_004026765.1 Micronycteris hirsuta
ATTTATTCAGAGACGTCAGGACACTTCAGAGATACTCTCATGAACTTGGTCCAGGTATGATACTCAAAAGATCACACCAATTTGCACTATTACAAAAATAGATATGTTTCATTTTCAAATTATGGAATAGAAAACTCCATTGTATTCCAGTTTGAAAGTAAATTCTGTATGATAACACTTACTGAACACCATCTTGATTTAAATCACTACAATAGAGACATGAGTTGGGTCTAGAGAAAAACAAATACGAACAGTACACCATCTCTGTGACTTTGCTATCTTCCTCATCTGAGGTGGGTTCATCTGTCAAATCAAAGACAGAAGGTATGGTTTATTTTAATGTGTGTTTAATTTTATTAAAAACTTCATCCTGTACTTTACATATATTTTGTATGATTTCATTAAAAGCTAGATAAATATATTAGCCAGATTAGAGCCCAAACTAACAATTCCATTCATTGCCAGGAAACACGGATATTAATTCTTTGTGAGTGTGTTTATGTTTGTGCCCAAGTTACTGTCAGTTTTGAATTAGGAATAAAGTACAAAAGAAAACGTTGAGGAAGCCAAATATATAGTTCCCCAAACTGAGGAAAATGGTAATTTGCACAGATTGGATTCCTTCAAATGGTTGAATTGACAAAAGCAACATAGTACTAAGAAAATTAAATTTAAACCTTCAATTAAAAGAATTAAAAATGTGCTTGATTGCATTTGGTTTTTATTTGATTTGCTTTGGATTTGCATGATTTGGCTGCATAGTTCAGAAACTGCCCAGGTCACCAAGCTCAATTAACCACATCCGATTCTGAGATTCTGAGTATAGGATTGTAACATTGGTGGAGAGAGTACATAGTTTGGTTTTCTATAGCCCAACTTAAGATTTCTGCGTAGGTTATAGAAATGGGCTTATTTTAATTTGTAAGAGGAATTGGTCATTATCATGGAAAAATTAATCATTATTATTAATATTTAAAAACAATCTTACTTGTCATGTTAATTGAATACTTTCTAACTTTTAAATGCCATAAGAACAATTCTAATTAAAACATTCATTTTAGAAGCGTCATTATTTTTTAATTTTCAAGTATTGATGCTACATAATATAAATAAAAACAAGTTTCTAGTCAGAAATTCATGTTGGTATACATATTATTCCTAATAGAAGAGTAAAGCCAATATCTCATTGTAAATTTATGAGCTGTATTCTGATATCAAACAGGTTTTTATTTTTTAAATACCCAAATAGAAATTTATTATAATTACTGAAGAAAAATGTAAGTTGTCTAATGGGAAAAAGGTATATTTAATTAGGACTACTTTGCATTCCAGTAGGGCTGTATCAGAGTCCACCTTCTCCTTCGGCCAAATTCTGCTTCTTTTCTCTCCCTCCCATTGGTGTTGATCCCAAGCACATTCCATAATAAACAAGTGCATGCTTGTCTCCAGCTCGTAGTCACCTTGCCAGGGAACCCACCAGACTACATCGTTTCCTTGGAGAGGTGAGGAAACTGAAGCCCAGAGAGGTTAAATGGTTTGCCCAGAATTACATTTCTACTGCATGAGAGGGCAAACGTGAAAACAGACTTTGGTATACTATACCTCCATTGTTCACTTTAATTAACCTCCAACCCCATTGGGTTCCACTCCAATTCTACTTCTATTTGGTAAAGTGTCAATGATCAATACACAAATAACCTCTTGGAATCTCTGAACCTCTTTAAAAGATGAGCTATAAGCCACCTGAAAGTAACTGACATCTGAGAATCCAGATCATAGTGTATTTTTATAAAGCAAATATTCTTATATTTCAGGAAAAAAAACACTTCTGAAAATTAGACATGATAGAAAATAAATCAGAAGGGGGAAAATCTATAGAATGTTGTCCCTTGGTGGGGGAATCAATAGGGCAATCAATCTTATTCATAATTGCAGTTCTTTTTTTCTGAAATTAAACAATAATGCTTTACTTTGATAGAATATATAAGTGAGCATGTGTATGTATGTACAAATACTTTAAAATAACATACAACGATTTATTTCATCACTGGGTTTCACCAAATTTGTAATGTGACTTTACAGAATAAAGTATAATTTATTAAGTTCAATTTCTAGACTTTGAACCTTAATTGTATGTGTGTTTAATTTTGAAATAGCTTTTTAGAGTAATAAAATTTTCCTCTCAACATAGAATATCAAAAATAAGGGTAAATAGAGACCCAAATTTTATCAGAGGCCAAGGAAAATCAATGTGGTTTACTTAAAAATTGTATACTTATAAAGTTTCACAATATATTATCCTTAATATATAAAACACACTTTACATGTGTAAAATAATGTATATTTAATAGAAATTATTTTACTCATAATAGAAAATAGAAGTAAAAAACTTATAAAAAGATGTATCTTTGTATAATTTCCCTTAATATTTGTCTCACTGGAAATAAAAAGGCCCATGATAATTCATACTTCTTAGTAAAATTCACAATTTATCTTAAATTTTAAAATATTTTGAAGATCTTCCACCAACTTCTGACTTCTACATTAATGGCTCTTCTGCTTAGAACTCCTAATTCAGGGTTTGGGTCAGTAAATTAAGTACATTGGAGGAAGATATAAAGTGAATGAGGAAGTTGAATAAGTCCATCTCTTCTCCTTACCACCATTTCAGAAAGAATCTGTCTAAATATTTTATAAAAAGAAAATGGAATTTCTTCTTAAAGGGGTGTGAAATTTAGAGCTGATGAGTTCCAACCAGACAGCTGAGGAGTGCGTCAGTGTAACTGAATCTCTCTGCAAATCTCTCCTAACCCTCCAGTTGAGAATATTATTCTGTCTGTCTGTCTGTCTGTCTGTCTGTCTATCTATCTATCTATCTATCTATCTATCTATCTATCTATCTATGTATCTATCTATCTATCTATCATCTCTATAAAACAACAAGGTTTGTGTTTAGATATGTTTCTCTTGGCTCTGTTATAATTCAGTTGTATGTCCTTGGAGTATCACTTAACCTTTTTGTGATTTAGATCGCAGAGATTCAATCTGTAAATTAAGGGACATGAACCAATTCTTCTCTCAGTGCCCTCCGAATAGAGATATTCTGAAATTTCTCCAATTGTTATAATGATATTGTCTACCTCCCTCTGCATGGTCACATTCAGAAGCAAAGGAAAGGCTGTCCATGTCTTTCATCTTTTTCACATCATGAAAATTAAGACATGTTTCTTTTTGTGAATTAACCAAGACAGGGAGTTAGAGCCCCAAAGCCTTAAGGTGTTTATGAAATGGAAAGTGCTGAAAATTACTGTCATATTTTCAGGGAGAGAAGATCTTTCACTTAATGTATAGCGTACTTTCCTACAGGGTTATTTCTAAAACAGTAATGAACAACTCAGCCAGAACACGTTCTTCTTGAAAACTAATGCCAATCATTAAACTGGCTCACAACACTTCCTGTGTGCTTTTATTAAACTAGATTTACAGGAGATCTAATTATCTGTCAAATAATGAAAAATGAGTCACTTTGGGATTAATTAATCAATATGTGCAAATTACCCTGGAGATGATGAATGCCTTCACAAAGAGAAGCAATGGAAACTACCCAACTGGACGTGTCCCCCTCTTCTCAGCCGTCAGGATTCTCCTTATGACAGTTTCTCACACTTGTACAGCGAGGGCCCTGGGGATGTTACCGCCAAAAGCTTTCAGGGATCATCTGTAGTCGACTTACCTGCTCCAAATAGTTTCAGCTACATTCTAATTCCCTTTATATCTTCCTCTGACATTTTTTTGCCCCTAATCCAAATTCTGTGCTCATTTATGCCATTTCTCTGGCATTTACATCAATTACACATACAACGCTGCTATCTTAGGCTTTTTTAATAAGACAAACTCAGCCTTGGTGGAAAAAGCTGAATCACAGGCTTACTTATTCACATCCTTTTAATCTGTCAGTCTGCTTAAAATGCTCTTGGCAATTAACTGCATGAAGAAGTAAACAGATAGGCACCACTTCAAGTTAAATGTCAAAAAAAAGTCTTACCTTTCAAAAAAATTTCAGATACACACAACTGCAGAAAATTCTTAAATATTTCTCACAAACTTTCCAAGAGTCCGTGTTTACCTACCTATTTAGTGTAACTGGAACTTGCTAAAAAAAAAAAAAAAAAAAAAGAATGATTTAAAGCCACACACATTGACTAATGCATTGGTTAAGATTAACAAGGGAAAGATTGTAGATACGGACAAGGACAAGATCAAAGACTGAGGACTACACCTTTTCAATATTAAGAGATTGAAAAATAAAAGGGGAACTACAAGATTGAGAAGGACTAACCAATAGGAGAACTTCATTGAGAAGGACTAACCAGTGAAGTAGAAGGACTTCATTCAGAAGGACTAACCAATGAAGTAGAAAGAAAAGAGAGTGCACCATCCTGGCAGCCCAGTGATGAATGTGTAGCAAGGAGGAGAGAGCGATCAATTGCTTCAATTCTACTGATGGGCCAAATAAGATGAAGATGAAGAATTACAGGGATAAGTTTGTGTCATTAAATAAATGGCATATATCCACAGAATATATAGCATATTAATTGCTTTTAGTCATTTATTGCTTTGTGTGAATTAAAACTGTAAGAGAGAAACCAGAAGAGATTGTCCGAAAATAGTGAGTTCTATAGGTTAAGAGGATAGTCACCAAACGCCAGGGACAGAAATAGCACTGAAATAGAATAATCGTTTTTCTAACAATCAGACCTTGGTTAATTCACTTAATATCTATAATCTCATTTATGTTTTTATCTTCAAGGGGCAAAACTATACAATGATTACTGTCCCTA
Source organism: Micronycteris hirsuta (assembly GCA_004026765.1). Lineage (NCBI taxonomy): Eukaryota > Metazoa > Chordata > Mammalia > Chiroptera > Phyllostomidae > Micronycteris > Micronycteris hirsuta. The sequence continues at coordinate 4,842 of PVJI01013536.1, forward strand.
CATCTTATACTTCTGTAATTTGAATATAAATTAATACTGATACTTTACCATTCAATAAAATTATGTTCACTCTAAATGTTGTCTTCTATTCCTTGTTCAAATATGTATAAAGCACAGTTATACATCTATAAATACACAGATTTTAAAAATAAGAATTGCATGTGTGCATTCTTAGTCACCTGATACTTTAAGCAATGAAATGAAGCAGATGAAATATGTCTGATAGGCTCGTATCAATTTTTGCTTAGCTGTACTTCTTTAGATGTTACACAACTCCTGAGTTTTGATTAAGCATATTAAGTTTCCAGGGCTACAAATTTACTCACAAGAAAATTTCACTATGAATAAATTGATCCTTCTCATATATCCCCAACTTTTAATTAGCAAGGGAAAAAAACCCTAGTATGTACAATATGTAAAACAGCCAATGTGAGAGTATAAGGTCAATCTCATTATATATTTATTTGGTTAAATACTCAACTGTCAGATTTCTGGCCCTTCTCTCTTCTTCTCTAAGAAGGAACCTGGTGGAGAGGTGTGTGTGGTTTATGGGATGTCTTGGCAACAAGAGAGGGATAGTGTCTTCAGGTCAAGATATTTTCTGCATCCTTGCTCATCTCAGGAATGGAATGGCAGTTCTGGGCAACTCTGAACATGTAGCATATGAGGTGTAGATATGAATGTTTCTCTGTGTTCACTGTCAAACCATACAACTGGAGAATTTATGAGCTTCTTTTTTTTTTTTTGTCTCCATTTGGTCAGAACCAAGTAAACTTCATGATTATTTATCCTCACCCTTGCGTTCACTGGAGCTAAAGAATCTTCCTAAGGTCCAGCTGTGTCTCTCACACAGTTCCAGCTAATGTGGTCCACCATGTAGCCCCTGGCTTCTGGAATAATCTGTCCTTGCCATGGTCATAAATAATTCCATCTGTCAAGCTCCCTAAACAGGTTCTCAGCTAGCATGCCAGTTTCTCCATGCCAGTAGATAAGAAATTTAGAAACCAGCCATGCTACTTAGGTTTAAGATTAATTCAAGAGGGTTGTTTCAGCACCTCTCTCTGCCCAGTCATGCCGTATCACTGTAATGCCGCCCTTTCCAGATCTGGGGAGGCGATAGGAGCAGAAACCACTTTATGCCAGTGTTTCCTTAGCATAGCTTATAGATATAGATATAGATATAGATATAGATATGGATATGGATATGGATTAGATATAGATGTATAGATGTATAGATATAGATATATAACTTTAAAAACCTTTCCTCCAGATCCCAACCCAAAGGAAAGTTTAAAGAAACTGATCACTCATCTCTCCTACCTCTTGCTCCCCTCTTGTCCTCATCACACTCAGGGGCCAGAGGTCCTGCATTGGCTAGCCCTCCTGTCCTCCTATTTTGAAATGGACATTCTTTAGGTTAACTTGACCATGTCTGCTCTTTATATGATGAAAGAGTTTGGTATGAAACAAATTTACAAAGTACGATCGCTCCACAGAATCTAGATTTCATGATTATTTTACTGTTGCTTATATCATATTTCATATGTCAGAGATCAAATGTTAGCTCATCCTTTCCCTGGGCATTGGCATTCTACCAATGTTGAATCCCATCTCTGCCACCCACCACGGCCAGGCAGCGGATGCTCTCTTTGATGGGGAAGAAGATACTACCCAGTAAGTTGAAAAAGTGAAAATCATATTAACATCTTTGAAATACTATCACTGCTGCAAAGAAAAAAAAAGAAAACCCATGTTCTAAGACAAGATATTTCATAAAATATTCAAGAAATATAAGACTAACTCTAAATAATGATAGGATTTTCTTAGGAATTAACGATGTGTCTGCAGTTCAAAGGTTTTTGTCCCAATAAGTCTATATGAGTTGTCAATTCAAAAGAAAAAAGGGCTCATGACTCAACAGTGTGGTGATTGGTAAGGGGGAGAGGGGCATAAGGAACTAAAAGGTAATGCAAAAAGTATACAATAAAGATTAAATTTTTTAAATTAAAAAAAGAACAGTTACAAAGGAAACCGTGTGCTTACTTTACAGGGAAACAGAGAGGAAGGATATGTAGACTCTGCTATGGCTGCTCAGGACGCAATGGTAAATAGAAGAAGCTTCTTTTTTTCTTGCGTTAGCCTGGTCTGGGCGGCTGAGGTGCCATTCTGCCCTTGTGCTGTTTCAGGTCCTGTGGGAAGCCTGCCAGCAGAAGACCGGGGAACACAAAACCATGCTACAAATGATCCTGTGCAACAAGAGTTGCCAACAGCTATGCCTGGGTAGTTATCAACCTGGCTCCTGTTCAGACACTTCACTGATTATATAGCAGAAAGCAAGTAGTTAACTGGAAAACAAAAAGTAGGGGTGGGGGGAAATATTTCATATGAATAAAAGAAAGCCAGTTATCTCAAAGGTACTAATTTCGAATTATGTTTATACAGACATCCCTCATCTAATGACATTTAGAATGAGGAAGCTTAAAGAATAAGTTTCCCTATAATTTTTTTTCAAAAACTGAATATAACCTGAGATACCAAGCCTTTAAGAGCCATCTCTGTTTTTGATGGAGAATGTACTCAAATATATTACTATTTACTATTATGCATATTCTATATTCTTGAAAAGAATACGGTGAACATAGCTTAATCAGTCTATTGCGAGTCAAGATCATTATTATTGACATCAGATTTATGTGAAGATGCCATAGGGTCTAAGAGGTGCACGCATATTACTTTGCACTTTGTTTGATTTTCCCCCAAACTGCTGTATCTTTCTGCTTCTTTTATTTTTTCTTTTAAAAAACTCTTTTTCTATGTATATAAAACACAGAGAACTCTATAAAAAAAATTTTAAAGATGATCTAGTTCAACCCAACTCCCATCCCTCGACTTTACTTACCTTCATTAGGTGTAGCAATCTAATCAATATTTGTATTTTAAAATCATTGTATTTACAAATGTATAATATTTCAACTGAATTATATCAATTTGTTAGTTTTCCAGGAATTTCAAATTATCTCTGGGCAAGACATAGTAGATGCCATTAATGAATGTTACGACGGATACTTTCGAGAGCTGCTAGTTGCAATAGGTAAGTAATAACTGATTGGGTATACAGCAGACCTTTTATTCCACAACAGATGCTGATTGGCTCTGATTATATTAAAGATGCATGAGTAAGCTCGTGAGTGAGTCACTGTCTCCTGAATTTAATTATTTAGCTTTGTTAACTTTTTGGAAGAAAAGTACATCAGCTACTGATACAATGCTCTAAACTGGCAACCGGATAACTTTAATGCACAAATAATCTTCCCTAATAGCTACTTTAACTTTCACACTAGGAAACATTGGATTCTCAAATGCTGTCTCTCAGGCAATTGGGATCTCATACCTTCAAATTAATTTTATATATACTGACTTCCATTTCCTTATTAAAGAGCAGATAAATGCCAGCAATATGGGTTCTTTGTCTCCATGAGGAAAACAGTGTTTTGTTACCATGTCTAATAAATTTGCCTTTAGGGGAAAGTCTTACTAGAGAAAAAGATTTACCAAGTTGTTACTTTAGTAATGATTTTTGCAGGCTATTGTGAGAGAGGTATGCCTTCTGCTTCTTCCTAAGTAAGAAAAAGTATCCCTCCATGAAGGGGAAAATGGTCGTATCTAACCATGAAAACTACTGCTAAGTACCTGTGCCTAACTTCGTGCTGTGCTGTGACTTAACAGCACACATCACGAGGACTACAAATGAGGCGGCATGACGACACAGTGCCTATAGTAGGCACACATCAAGTACCCACTCAGATATTTGTTGTGTAAATGAATACTGTGCCTCTTCTATCCCTAGAGCAGCACAGACATGCATGGCCATGGAAGCTGGGAGATAACAGAATTTTAAGGAGCTTTAAGCTCGGGCTCCATAAAAAGGGTTTGGTAGGTACTATGAAAACCCTAAAATAGTTTATGAGTATTAAGTGCATTTTTCTGAGAATAGGGTGCATATATTTCAGCAGATTCTCACCATAATTTAATAGTTACATACATCAAAACTCCTCGTTTTACACACAAGGACTAAGGAAGTTAAGTGACTACTCCAAGGAACATGACTAATTAGCAACAAAGTTATCACTAGAGCCCACATCATCTGAATCTCAGGATGGCACTCTTTCCACAAAGCAGTGGGTGTGAGACAGGAAATAGTGGCCATTAGAAATAACAGAAAACAATTGAACTGCATCGTCCATTCACTGAATAAACATTTACTGAGTATTTATTAGTCTGGTCATTGACTTCCACACTGCAGATAGGACAGTGAAACAGCAACAAAAGCAGTGAAAAGTCCCTGTACTTGGGGCAGTTTCACTGCAGCAGCAACCCAAGAGAGCTTCGGGGGTTTGTAGTTATGTAGAAAAGTAAAAGATAAAGATCTCACAGTCTAAAGGAATCATTTGAACTATGGAGAAAACACTGTTATGATGATTTTATCTTGCCTAGAAGTTATTGACTTGCATAGATTACTCATTCATTTATTAATTTATTACTTACTCAAATAAACTATATTGAATATCTACAATCATCAACTGACTTTTACCAAGGACAACTGTTAACTAGACTTTAGTCTCTTCTCATGCCATCATGGTTTTGATTAGATGACTTCTAACACTGGTATAGACCAATTATTACCTCCTTAACAGACGTCAAATCTATTTTCAAGTCTGTACCCGAAAAATAGTGTTTTGGAAAATGAACCATTTGCATGGGACTGTGTCAAACTGAATTCTACGGTAATGAAAATCTATAATAGCAGTGGTAACCTGGGTCTCTTTGAAGCTCTACTTAATTTTCAGACAAAGAGGATACACTATATGAAGGAAATAAGAGTTCCAAGCAATAAAGATAAATGAAAATCTGAATTAATCATTATAATATTGTTTCTTTATATTTTTATCGGTTATGTTTTACTCTTAATTTAAATGTTGGAATTCTAATATACAATGTATCACAAGCAATCCTACCTAGAACTAACTACAAAGACCCTTCCATGACTGTAACTGAAAAAATAGTATGCTCATTGTCAAATTTTGAAGAAAATATACATTGTCACTCTCAAACTTTCTTTTTCCCTGTCTGATTTTTTGCAGTTCTCTGTATTCGAGACAAGCCAGCCTATTTTGCTTATAGATTGTATAGTGCAATCCATGTAAGTATGACCCACATATTTTTAAAAGTTCTCCAGAAATTGTGTCTACTTCCTCAAAGAACTACTTTTACTTCCATTATTTAAATATTGATTTTCATTACTAAACTGGTATGCAAATATACCCACTTAAAAAATATTCTCATGTGAAAAATATGGTATACACCAAAATGAGACCCATTAGATAACAGTAATGGTGCACCTTCTGTATCAAATCAAGGAACCTAGGAAATACGATTCCTTCCGGCCTATCTCCTGCTTTAGAGTCTCTTAGCAACTAACGAGCTGGGAGATCCAAATGCTTTTGTATCTTGCAAAGACCTCAACCCCATGCTCGTACAAGTACAAAACAGACAGCATCGAGCAGAAAAGGTCAAACGTTACAAACTGTAAGAAATTGCTACAGTCCTGAAGTTTAAAAACACAAAATAATATCAGTGGTTATTTTTAAACATAAAATCTTATTTTAAAAATGATGTTTAAAAAGAGATAGCTAGACAACAGTAAACTCTAAAGCTATTTTTTGATAATTAAATGAGAATGTTTTCCACAGTTTAGTGTGCTAGTCAATTTGATGCATTCGTTTTTAAAGAAACAAACAATTAAATGCCTGAGGCAATTCACACTTTATTCATAATGTACATGAAACAAAATTAGAAAAAGAAAAGGCCTGATATAAATCATTATACATACATCATAGTCTTGAAAACTCAATAAAATTATTAAAAACAATTTAGGAGTATAGTAATTTTAACATCAGAGTGTTTTATCCTCAAAGAAATGTTAATAGACAAACTTCTTAAAAGTAGCCACCATGCTGGGGTAATATGCTGATTGTCAGGAATATTGCTACCATACATCTTGGTAAAGAGTATTTTTTATTTGTGTACGAGAACCCATGTATTCTCGGAACACAGGAGGAAGAGCAAATGCTCACTGCCCTCCTTTTCTCTCTTGTTCTATTGGCAAGCAGAAAATGTTGACTTGATTTTAAAAGTTACAGAAAATGGTATATTGGACAGTTTTCTTCTCCAACATAGAATAAAGCTTCACCTGTGAGTGACCATGGAACGTAATCACAATTACTCAGATTCTAATTATGCCCGAAGAAGTCTACTTATTCTAATTATAAAAAACTGTATTCCTGCTGTGTGTGTTGTAATCCAAGAAAGAAAGGCATATGTACCCCCAAATAGTTTGAAGGTCAACAGGGGGACTGTGTATTTAAGAAATCAAATTTTTGATATACGAGGCCCTTAAATGTAAAACATTGGTCAAAGCTGTTTTCACCACCCACAAGCAAAAAAAAATTGTATCTTTGTCCAATGGACTTTAGATGAATGATATATGAGTTGGATGTGACAATCTGGTTAGATCATTCATTTTAGTCACCTCGGATTAGGAAAAGGTTGTTTGTCAGTGGTTCTACACCTAAAACATTCAGATAGCAAATCTTAGTTTATTCTTTCCAGCCACTGGATGTCACCATTGCCCCATTTGAAAACAGCTTAAAATTTCTTTGTGAAACAGTATCATTTCTGAGGCTACTACACAAAAATTGATTTTTTTTAAAGATTTTATTTATTAAATTTTTTAGAGAGAGGGGAAAGGAGGGAGACAGAGAGGGAGAGAAACAGCAATGTATGGTTGCTCCTCACATGGCCCTCACTGGGGACCTGGCCCTCACTGGGGACCTGGCCCACAACCCAGGCATGTGCCCCGACTGGGAATTGAACCGGGACCCTCTGGTTCCCAGCCCGCGCTCAATCCACTGAGCTACACCAGCCAGGGCCAAAAATTGATTTTTTTGTTTTGTATTTTTAGTATTTGAGTTTAAATCAGTAAAGGTGTCAAGTACCTGGAATTTTTATATTTACAATTTTCAATAATGAACAGACTATAAAATAAAAATGCAATTGTTGTGTTCCACGTAGGAACAATCATCTAACAGAGTTCAGAATCTCCTCCCACCTGACCCAGATTCCCCGCCCCTCACGCAGCCAGGAAGAGTTTCTACCTAGAAAGAGAACAGGAGAAGATGTGCATTTCACAGTGCGGTGTGTGCAGGCTGACATGGCAGGCAATTGCAGAATCAGGATGAAAAGATAAGGGCCCACGGTGGCACTGGAACTAAGAGGTTAAGAAGTAAGATAGGTCGAATACTTCATTGTCTGTGTGCACAGTACGAGAGGGGCAGGGAGAGGTCACTCTCGGAGTCTGGCTGGGCAAGTCCTGGATGCGGATGCCAGTGCTGGACGGGTACAGGAAGAAGAGCACATTACTCCAGAAAAGAGGATGTGCCTCTTTTACACTGGCTAACTGTAAGGTACTGTCTTCTCACTTTTTTCCTCTTCCACCTATATCTTTTAGGACTTTGGTTTCCATAATAAAACTGTGATCAGGATTCTAATTGCCAGAAGTGAGATAGACCTGATGACCATACGGAAGCGATACAAAGAGAGATACGGAAAATCCCTGTTTCATGACATCAAAGTAAGTCTCCCACACCTGGTCTACTTTGACCCATAATTTGTCCTTTTTTGAAACTGAAATAAGAGCTTACATTTAAATAGCTTCATGTCAGAATCTAGAAAGTTAAATAGACTGACAGGGATGGCTGACTTCAGTCCATCAGATAGTCCTTTAGTGCATCCACAGGGCTGAGGAAATCCCATCCCCACAGTAACAGATCCTATTCCTCTTCCATGTGTTTTAAGCAAAAACCATTGATGTAATCACATAAAAAATTCATTCCCTAATTGTGTAATTGTGTTTTATGAGCTAAATTCTGAAGTATGATCAGCATTGAGAAAATACACTTTGCCACAAGACCACCTAAACTGTGAAGAGGCTCCTCAGGTCAGTTCAGTGGTCCTCTCATATTGTCATAGGAGCAGGGCTGCCAGTCAAATTCCATAAACGGTAATCTGGAGGCATTTAATACCAGGAGTTATGTAAAATTCTGTATATGCATATTCCTTTAGCCCTTGAAAGGCAAAGAAGCAATGATTCAGAAGTAACAGCCAGTTTTACATTCTGATATGTCTAAACATTACCCTGGATTTTGACAACACATAGCAAAGAATTATCAGAATGTACAGAACCACCTATACAGTTTTTGACACCCAGTAGAAAATGAACATGCTCGATCCTTTTTACAAAAAATTATAAAGAATTTCAAGATGGCACCAGCAGAACATTAAACCAAACACAGTGTCCTGAATATATTTTAAATTTTATTTCCCACATACCTACCTTGTTACATTGGTTTCCCCTGAAATTTTCAATTTAATGAACGGCTTCTTAAATGAAAGAGTGATCCAGACTCAACTGGACAACCCAAACCCAGAGACCACAAAAAGCAGAAGACCTTGTAGGCCCTCGACTAGCCAAAGTGGTTTTTAAGAGGGAGAGTTGATGGACCAGTTAAGAGAAATCCTATTCTGTGTCTTTAATAAAACTCTCCTTACATCACCTTCAAAATCCTAAACTTTTAGTGACGAAAACATTTCTCATTGCGAAATGCATGCCATACTCATTTTCTAAATGAATAAAATAATTCTAATATATTTACTGCAAATAATCACAGCCACCTCAAAATCTACTGATATTTCCATATTAATGCAACTTTACTATGTGGATTTAAAGCAGTAAATTGTAATTACATGACATTGTATAAGAGAAGGTTAATATGATGGCTGATTCTCAAAAAAGATACGTTTTAGGGTTCCATTTATTTATTACTATCATTGTTTTGAACAACTTAGAAACTATAGAAGGTTACAAAAAGGAAGATAAAAATTACTCTAGTTTTCTACTACAGATAACCAGTAATAAAATTTGTTTTAGGTGCTTTTTTGTCTTTTTTAAAATGTATATAAATATCAATGTGTTTTAATACTTAAAAGTTTTTTATTGTGTAAATTGTAAAGTATATAAATTATTCATCTTTATTATATATTGCTTTTTAATTTTTTACTATAATACATTTATGGTGTACATTTTTTAGCATAAATCTTCATGTTCATCAATAATTGATCATTACTTTCTTAGGATATATTTCTTGAAGTAGAATTACTGCATTAATGAATATAAAGGTTTAGAGGTCATGTTAAAGTATATTGTCAATTTGCCCTTCAGACACTGTAAGGATTTATAGCAATAAAATTAGGACACCCTTTTCTACACTTGGGAAGAAGATTTAATTCTACTTCAAGTTATTCTTTTTATAAATACACACTAGGGTTCAATTAATTTTATATAAACCCCTTTCTATTGACCATGGCATTATTTTACAACAACTTCCACTGGGAATAATTCTCAGGACACATTAAATCTTTAGATGAAAAAAGTAATACTTTTGCAAAAGCTAATGGCCCATGGGCCTTTCAGAGGATTTACAGTGTTTTTCAGAAATATTATGGCATTTTATTTTAAATACATTTTTTTCCAGAATTTTGCCTCAGGGCACTATGAGAAAGCTCTGCTTGCCATCTGCGCTGGAGATGCTGAAGACTACTAAATCAAGGGCGGGCTTTGGAGGACTGTGCACCCCACTTTATGGACGTGTCACATACAGACTTCTGTCATGAATTTGCATTGTTAGCAGCATTATAACAAACTATAAAATCATATTTCCTCTTCTATCTTAAAGTTTTTCTAAGCCAAAGAAAATATTGATAAATTTATGTGAGACTGAATTTTTACTTATTATCTGAATCAACAATTTATTAATTCGTGTATAATGGCATAATAAAAAAATATTGCATTGAATTAGATTTTCTTTAAATGTGAAACATAGACTCCCTGCAACCAAGACCCTGATGATGGTGGTCCTTAGCATGCTTGGGAGACAAACGAAAGCACAGTGTGTGGTCACGCCTCTTAGAAGAACACTCAATACTCTTGCACAAATGCCATATAGCTAAAATGAACATGTAAAGCCTCCTTTAAAAGAAAATAAAGGTATAATACAGCAAAATGCAGTCAAGTATATACTTATCAGACTTAGATGCGAAAGACAGTAGGTATAAAAATAGGTGTGTGGGTGTGTGTGTTTGACAACCACTCTCGTAAAGGCAATTCATCTCTGGCTAATATTTTTTAACGTTGGTGCCTAAATAACCACTTGCCCCTCGCTTTTGTTTTCACTTCTTTTTCTTTAGTCCTTACCTGAGGACATTTTTTCATTGCTTTTTGGAGGAAGAGAGGAAGGGAGGGAAAAAGGGGAAAGAGAGAGAGAGAGAAAGAAAAAGAGAGGGAGAGAAAGAAGGAGAGAGCTGTGAGAGGAAACATCAATCAGCTGCATTCTCCTATGTGCCCTAACAGGGGATCAAACCTGCAACCTGGGTATGTGCCCTGACCAGGAATTTAGCTCACAACCATTTGGTCTGTGGGACGGGCTTTCAACCAACTAAGCCACACTGGCCAGGACAAGCTGTTTTCACTTCTTGATATCAGCAGCCAAGTCTTTTGAAAGTTATTATATGGTTTGTGCCATCAGTAGAGCCTGATTCCTTTATGTGTTTCAACATTCAATATGTTAGAAGGTGCAAGAAAAATAAACAACAACTCACTGAGGTCAGATTTTGGAGATACTCTAGCTTAATGCCACAACCTAGAATAAAAGCAGAGATATGGATGGATGAGCCTACAACAAAGGGCTCCCAACCTAAGCAAGGAGAAACACAGCACCAAGATCATAGAAAGCAGTGATTAGTGAAGTTGCACAAAGAAAACGGGGACATATTTACAAAATTGGAGGAATCACCCTACCTGATATCAAATTGTATTACAAGGCCATAGTCATTAAAACAGCCAGGTACTGGCATAAAAGCATATAGAACAATGGAACAGAATAGAAAGCCCAGAAATAAACCCATGCCTCGATGCTCAATTAATACTCAACAAAGAAGGCAAGAACATACAATGGGGTAAAAGATAGCCTATTCAATAAATGGTGTTGAGAAAATTGGACAAATATGTGCATAAAAAATGAAATTAAACCAAACACTTTCTTACATCATATACAGAATAAACTCAAAATGGGTTAAAAACTTCAATTTAATTCTCAAAACCATAAAAATCCCAGAAGAAAATATAGGCAGTAAAATCTTGGACATTTCTGATAGCAATAATTTTTCTGATATGTCTTCTTGGACAAGGGAAACAAAGGGAAAAAACAGATGGGACTACATCAAACAAAAAATCTATTGCACTGCAAAGGAAACGGACATCAAAATGAGAAAAAACCCACTAAATGGGAGGACATATTCACCAATGACACATCGAATAAGGATTAGTATCCAAAATTTATAAAGAACTTACAAAACTTCACACTACACAAACAAACAATCCAATCAAAAAATGGGCAAAGGACCTGAATAGACACTTCTCCAAAGAGGACACACAGGAGACCAACGGACATATGTAAAGATGTTCCATGTCACTAATCACCATAGAAATACAAATTAAAACCACAATGAGCCCTAGCTGGTTGGAACTTTTTCCTGTAAACCAAAGGGTCACAGGTTCAATTCCCAGTCAGGACACATGCCTAGTTGTCGTTTCAGTCCAGAGAGGCAACCAATTGATGTTTCTCTCACATATCTATGTTTCTCTCCCTCCTTTCCCCTCTCTCTAAAATCAATAAGCATGCCCTTGTGTGAGGATTAAAAAAAAAACCGCAATGAGATGTCACCTCACACCTGTCAATAAATCCACAAACAAGCAGTACGGGCAGATGTGGAGAAAAGGGAGCCCTCGTGCCTTCTTGGTTGGAATACAGACTTGTACAGCCACTGTGGAAAGCAGTATGGAGTTCCTCAAAAAATTAAAAGTGAAACTGCCTTATGACCCAGCAATTCCACTTCTGGGAATATATCTGAAGCAACCTGCAACACTGATTTGAAAGATTACACGCACCCCTATGTTCATTGCAGCACTATTTACAATAGCCAAAATTTGGAAGCAGCCCAAGTGCCCATCAGTAAATGAGTGAATAAAGTAGTTGTGTTACCTTCACACAATCAGTACGACTTGGCCGATTTTTTTTAAAAAAGGAAATCTTACCTTTTGTGACAGCATGAATAGGCCTGGAGATTATTATGCTATGTAAAATAAGCCAGTCAAGAAAAACAAATGCCATATGATTTCACTTATATGTAGAATTTAATGAACAAAATAAACAAACAGAACAGAAACAGACTGGTAGTTATAGAAAACAGACTGACAGCTGTGAGAGGGGAGGGACTCAGAGAGCTGGGTGATAAAGGAAACGAGATTAAGGAAAACAGATAAATAAATAAAACCCAGGGACACAGACAACAGTATGGTGATTACCAGAGGGGAAGGAGGGTGGGGGAAGTAGAAGGGGGTGATAGAAGGAGGTTTGGTCAACACACAAAACAGTACACAGATGATATATTACACTTCGTATACCTGCAATGCCTCAGAGGGACCCCCACCTCCCAAAGGGTTTGCCCCCGAAATTTATATAACTTTATTAACTAATGTCACTTCAATAAATGCAATAAAATTAAAAATAAATAAATACAATAAATTGGGTTTGGTTTCTATCTTTAAAGAAATAATCACATTTCAAGCTGAACAGAGTAATTGTTAAGAGATATTTGGCATGGCTACTTTACAAGCTAAAATTCTTAGAAGAAAAATATTGTTAGAATTCTTGATGAGATTTTAGATATTTAAATAAAAACTTTCTCACTAGGAAATCTTTTTTAAAAAATGATTTTTTTTTTCAGAGATTGGGGAAGGGAAGGAGAAAGATACAGAGAGAAATAGCAATGGGAGAGAAAAACATCGATCGGTTGATGGGCTGCCTCTCCTATATGCCCAACTGGGCACCAAACCTAAAACCTACACACATGCCCTGATTAGGAATTTGACTGGTTATCATTTGCTTTGTAGAACAATGCCCAGCAAACTGAGTCACACTGGTCAGGGAAGACTAGGACATCTTTTGATAAGTTGGGCAATATATTATGAAATCTATACTTTAGCTAGGTAATACATTTTATTTCATTGGCACAGAATGAAAATCAAATCAAATATAAATCCAAACTTAAACAATGAGAGACTTTATTTGAAACAACTATTGCAACAAGTAAAGGGAGGCCAATGAAGTGAGAAAAACATTCCGCTGAGATCTTCAGCAGTCTCCAAGGGCAGCCAGAAAAGAATTTTAATTTCTAGGGACAAGGAAACAAGGCTAGAAAGAATCAGGTGTGAGGGAACAGAGTGATGTGTGGTGTGATTGGACAATTGATCTGGGAATGACTTTGGTTGACCTTCCTCCGCACACTTGCTCTGAGATAGCTGATCAGGGAACTTGATCTGAGAATGCCTCCAGGCCATTTTCAGGAGAGGCCTAGGGGCAGATTAAGGTCCAGGGCCTGAGCAGGGGAGAAGCCTGACTGAAGTTCCTTGAGTCAGGTAAGCAGGTATCTTGTCAGCAAAACAAAACAGTTCAGCTAATCATTTAATGAGACAAAGAATGGGAATTTGGAGGGTTATGTTGAGGATTGTCACAGGTAAACAAGGGGGTCATTTGAAAGTCTAATCTAAGTCATATTAGAAAGGGTGGTTCTTTGCAGTAAACCATTTCCTGAAACAGGTAAGAGCAAGAAAATTTCTTGACCATCTGTTTTCTAGGAGCACAGTACTTGGGTAAAGTTTAACTTTCAGTCTTTTTTCCCTCAGATTTGATTGAATGCTTTACTCAGTTGTTTAAATGCGAATACAACATTGTCATCTTCATCATCACATAATTCACTCAGTGAAATCCTGTAAAAGATTAAGTGTTTCAATTATTATCATTGCTATTTGCACTTAATGATTTTAGCTGGTTATATGATCTCTAAATGCAAAATTGTTTACTATACCTGATGGGCTGAACAGTAAGTGCAAAATCCTTGAGTAAATGATAAGCATCTCCCATATTTAACCTACAGAAAAAAAGACAAAGTAACATTTAAAAGAATAAATTTGTTTTTAGTGTGTTATCAGTATACGGTAATGAAGTAAATTACCACAGAATTGCTGACTTTTCCACAAAATAAAAACAGATACAGAGAGACTGCAGAGAAGTGTGTGTCTTTGCAGCCAGTATTTTACTCTGTCATTTTAGTTCTAAATTGACTAAACTGTAAAGAGGCTAATCATTTATCAAAAAATTATGACATAGTTCTTTTATGTAGTAGTACATTATTATTACCAAATTTTAGTATTTCATATCTGTTAAAAACAGTGCCAAATATAAGTGATGTCGCTGAAAATGCAGTATAGGCAATTCCAAGGACAAATCCTTCCACAGAAACATCAAAAATATGTACATAAGCAAAAACTGTCAGAATCAACTTTGTCAGAACTCTGGAAAATAGTCAAAGGTTTGACTCAAATAGTGAAAAAGTTTAGAAAAAATAGAAAAGTTTTGTGACATTTTATTTGCCCTGTCCCTACCCTCCTGCCAGTTTAGGATGATCTTGAAGACAGCACCCTGTTGATACCAGCGTGGTGCTGGGAAGAGTGGGGGAGGGGCCCTAGGAGGAGGTCGTCCTAGGCAATGGTAAACCAGCTAGCTAGGAGCAGGACAGATCTCCCTGCCCTTGGGAGGAGACTCAGCAAGGGGAGGTGAAGATCTGCCATTCTAGGACAGGATTGGTTGAGAAGCTGGATGCCTCTAGAGCACAAGGAATTTGGTCCGAAAGAGTTAAACAGAAGGGAAGGCAGAGACTCACTTTCTTTCTCTTCCTCAGGAGCCACCTGGATGATTGTGCTGCAGCTGCCTGTGTTTCCCAAAGGGCAGTATTTTTAAATGGGAGGAGAAACTCTGGGCACAGCCCAGGACGGGGCTGGCCTGGCAGACGGTGGTGGGGTTATTCTTCTTTGTGCATTGTAGAGGGTATGGATTCTGAGGCAGAAGCCTACCATTTCTCCAAAATTGTATAGCTTTTGTATCTTATGTTGTTTTAGTTTATAAACTAATCTTACAGAAATAAGATAATTAAAAACTAACAGAGGGGATGATACGGGAATTTAAGAGTTCAAGATTTTAGCCTTAGTTGATAGGCTCAAGTGATCAATGCATGTTGAAAGCTGTTATTCCAAAATTGTGTAGCTTTTGGATTAAGACTCCTGTCCTTTTTCACAAAACCTCTGCCTACAGAATTTTGCTTAGAGGGTGGCAGTGGGTAGCAGGACCCCACTTGCTGTTCCATACACTGTGTTCCCAGTGTGGCCCTGATCCCTGGTTTCAGAGGGAACAGAGTTGACCTTTGTAACAATGAATGCATTTATCTGTCTGTTTTAACCTGTGTGGTAGCTGTATAAAGGTTTAAGGTGAGGAGCTTATCTCTGTTTTGCCTAGCTCAAACCTTACTCAGGAAGGAAAAATGAAAAGGCATAAGTATAATCTTTTGCTCACTGCAGCTGGCTACCTAGGGCAAAAGATTACAATTTAGTCAATGCAACTGAATAATGAAAACCTGTGAAAAAAATCTGGCAAAGAGTAACTAATATATTGGGGAATTTATTGTAGAAATCCATGCTCATGCCTATGGCAGGACACATGCTTAGAAAAGACCTGAGAAGACCTTCTGGCTAGTCTTCAAGATTAGTACAAGCAGGAAGTGAAGGTCAAGGCAGAACTGTGAACTGACTGTTCATAGGAGTATCCTAACTCAGAACCAAACTGCAAAAAAGCAGGAGAAATTTTTTCTTCATTTTTCCCCTCTTCCTCCTTTATCCTCTCTTTTCCTCTTCCTCCTTCTTTTCCTGGTCTTCTTCCTCCTCCTCCTTCTCTGCCTTCTCTCTACTCCTTTCTCTTTCTCTCTCTCACACACACACATTTTTTGCTTTCCTCCCATATTCTCTCTCATGTTGTGTTCAAAAAATTCTCTGTCAAAACACTAGCTGAATATAAACTAAAAAAAAAAAAAAAAAAAAAAAAAAAAAAAAAAAAAAAAAAAAAAAAAAAAAAAAAAAAAAAAAAAAAAAAAAAAAAAAAAAAAAAAAAAAAAAAAAAAAAAAAAAAAAAAAAAAAAAAAAAAAAAAAAAAAAAAAAAAAAAAAAAAAAAAAAAAAAAAAAAAAAAAAAAAAGACTTCGGATATCACACCTAATGAAGAATACAGACTTAAAAAATAGTTTAGAAAAGTCACTAAGTAAAACAACAGACAGTGGATTACTAGAAACAAACAAACAACAAAAAAAAAACCTTGAGAAGGAAGAAAATTCCAGAATTACATTATAATATTCAAAATGTAGAGTTCCTAAACAAATTTTGAAGCATGAAAAGAAACAGGAAAGTATGCCCATTGACCCAAAATTATCAGAGATTATCCCTGAGAAACAAACAAAAAAAATAAGCATAAGACATAAAAACCAAATACCAAAATGGCCAAAGTAAGTCCTTCCTCATCAGTAATTACTTTAAGTGTAAATAAATTAAATTATTCAATGAAAAGTTAAAAACTGGCCATATTGATAAAATGTAGACATCATCTAACCATACACAGTTTGTGAGAAACCTACTTTGTATCCAAAAACACAAAAATATGGAAAGTGAAAGAATGAAAAATATATTTTATGAAAATAATAAACAAAAGAGAGCCAGGGTGGCTAATACTAACATCAGGTGAAATGGACTTCAGGTCAAACACAGTTACATGAGACAAGAAATACATTACATATTGATAATGTATTTAGGGTTAATTCATCTAGAAGATAAGATGATTATAAACATATAGATCCCAAATAACAGAGCCCCTAAATATATGCAACAAACATTGACAGGATTAAGGGAGAAGCTGACTGGATTAAAATAATAGTTTAATACTTTAATATCTCACTTGCAATAAAGGATAAAATATCTAGAGAGAAGAGCAGCGAGGCAGTAAATGACCTACCGCCATAAGCCAACTAGACCTACCAGACATAGTTAGATGACTACATTCAACAACATTCATTCTTGTCATGTGCACATCAAGCATTTGGCAGAAGAGCCCATATTTTAGACAACAAAACAAGCTTCAAGATACTGAAAAATGTTGAAATCAGACAAAGTATCTTTTCGTACCACAATGAAACGATGCTATAAGTCATTAAAAGAAGGAAAATTGGAAAATTAACAAATATATGGAAATTAAACAGCACACAACCATACATCAAAGAAGAAATCATAGGAAAATTAGAAAGTGCTTAGAAACAAATGGCAGTAAAAACACAACACACCAAAACTTACAGGAACAAAGAAAACAGTGCTCAAAAAGAAATTTGTATGTTAATACCGACACTGGAAATATAAAAGATCTCAAACTGATGACCTAATTTATACCTTAAGGAACCAGGAAAAGAAGAGGGATCTAAAACTTAAGTTATCAGAGGAAAGGAAATGAAAAAGATCAGTGAGGTAATAAATGAAACAGAATACAAAAATAATAAAGAGGATCAATGAAATGAATGTAGACCCTCGGAAAAGATCAACAATTCGATAAACGTTTAACTAGCCTGACAAGGGAGAAAAGAAAGATGTGAATAAATAAAAGCAGGAATAAACATGGTAACAACACTACCTATGCTATAGGAAAAATAATTATATGAGAACACTATAAACAACTGACTCTACACCAAAAATTAGATAATCTATGTGAAATGGACACATTTCTAGGAATATACATATTACCAAAACTGTTTTAAAATATATAGAAATATCTAACAAAACTTGGCTTTATTGAATTCTACCATTTAAAAAAGAATTAACACCGACCTTCCTAATCCATTTTATGAGCCTATATTCCCCTGATATTGAAACCAAACTACAACATTATAAGAGAGCTACAGACCAATATCCCTTATGAATACTGATGCAAAGATTCTCAACAAAATACCAGCAAACTGAAAGCAGCAGCATATGTAAAAGATTTTACACCATGACTTTATGAAATTTATCCCAGGAATGCAAAAAATTCAACATAAGAAAATCAATAAATGTCCATACTACCCAATCTATAGATTCAATGCAATCCCTATTAAAATACCAATGACACACTTCACAGATTTAGAACAAATATTTCAAAAATTTATATGGAACCAAAAATGGCCTAAGAGCCTCAGCAATCTTTAGAAAGAAGAACAAAGTAGGAGGGATCACAGTTCCTGATATCAAACTATATTACAAGGACACTGTAATCAAAATAGTCTGTCTGGTACTGGCATAAGAACAGACACATAGACCAATGGAACAGAATAGAGAACCCAAAATAAACCTATATCTCTATGGACAATTAATATTAGACAAAAGGGGCATAAAAAGGGGCAGGGGCATAAAATGAAGTAAAAACAGCCTCTTCAATAAATGGTATTGGGAGATCTGGACAAGTGCATGAAAAAAAGTGAAACTAGACCACAAACTTACACCATACACCAGAATAAACTCAAAAATGGATAAAAGACTTAAACATAAGCTTTGACACCATAAAAGTCCTAGAGGAGAATATACGCAGTAAAATTCCACATATCCCACACAGCAATATTTTTGCCAATATATCCTCTAAGGCAAGGGAAACGAAGGAAAGAATAAACAGATAGGACTACATCAAATTAAAAAGCTTCCGCATGACTAAATAAAACATCATCAATATGAAAAGGGAACCAACCATATGGGAAAACATAGTTGCCAATGACACCTTGGACAAGAGTTTGATCTCCAGAATATATAAACAACACATATGAATCAACACCAAGAAGATAAACAATCCAACTAAAAAATGGGCAAAGGACCTGAACAGACACTTCTCCAAGGAGGACCTACAGAGGACCCAAAGGCATACGAAAGGATGCTCAACATCACTAGCTATCAGAGAGATACAAATTAAAACCACAATGAAATACCACTTTACACCGGTCAGAATGGCCATCATTAACAAATCAACAAACAAGTGCTCCCAAGGATGTGGAGAAAAGGGAACCCTAGTGCACTGTTGGTGAGATTGCAGACTGGTGATGCCACTATGGAAAACAGTATGGAATTTCCTCGGAAATCTAAAAATGGAACTGCCTTTTGACCCAGCAATTCCACTGTTGGGATTATATCCTAAGAACCCTGAAACGCCAATTCAAAAGAACCTATGCACCCCAATGTTCATAGCAGCATTATTTACAATAGCCAAGTGCTGGAACAGCCTAAGTGCCCATCAGTAAATGAGTGGATCAAAAAACTGTGGTACATTTACACAATGGAATTCTACGAAGCAGAAAGAAAGAATGAACTCCTACCTTTTGCAACACCATGGATGGAACTGCAGAGTATTATGCTAAGTGAAATAAGCCAGATGGTGAAAGACAAATACTGTATGATCTCACCTAAAAATGGAACCTAATGAACAAAACAAATAAGCAAGCAAAAAGAACCAGGGGCATGGAAACAAGAAACAGACTGACAGTGACCAGAGGGGTACGGGGAGGGGTATTAGGGGAGAAAGGAGAGGAAGGATCTAATCAAAGAACAGGTATAAATGAGCTGTGGACATGGACAACAGGGTGGAGATTAACTGTGGGAGCAGGGGTGTGGGTTCGTAGGGCAGGGGACTGCAACAGGGGAAAACTGGGACAACTTTAATAGAACAACAATTTAAAAAAAAAGAAATAATACAATTTAATAAGAATAAAAAGTCAATGAATGTAATATACCACATTTATAGAATAAAGGAAACAAAGTCACATGACCACCTCAGTTAATGAAGAATAAGCACTTGAAAAAAAATCCTTTCATGATAAAAACACTCAGCAAAACTAGAAATACAAGGGAACTTTCTCAACATTATAAGGACATTTTTGGAAAGTCTCACAGCTAACAATGATAAAAGACTGAAGTTTTTTCCAAAAATCAGAAACAAAACAAGGATGTCTGATTTTACCTTTACCATTCAGCATTTGACTGGAAGTACCAGCCATAACAATTAGGTAAGAAGAAGAAAAAAAGCATCTAAATTGGAAAAGAAGTAAAACTCTATTCATAAATGACATGATCCCATACATAGCAAATCCTGAAGAATCTACAAAGGAACTATTAGACCTAATAAACAAATTTTGTAAAGCTGTAAAATACAAGATCAATACTAAAAATTCAGTTGTGTTCCTATAAATAAGCAAGTTACTCTCTGAAAAAGATATTAAGGGGGAAATCCAATTATAATAGCATCCCAAAAATAAAATACCTAGAAATAAATTTAACCAAAGAGGTTAAAGATTTATACACTAAAAACTACAACATTGCTGAGAGAAATTAAAGACCTAAAAAATGGAAAGACATCTTATGTCTATGGATTGAAAGACTTATTATTGTTAATATGACAATATTATTTAAAGTGTTCTACAGATTCATTGCAACCCCTATCAAAATTTCCAGTCTTTTCAAAAAGATTTTATTTATTTATTTTTAAGGAGAGCAGAAGGGAAGGAGAAAGGGAGAGAAACATCAATGTGTGGTTGCCTTTCACACGCCCCTTACTGGGAACCTCACCCACAACCCTGGCATGTGCCCTGACTGGGAATTGAACTAGTGACCCTTTGGTTTTCAGGCCAGCACTCAGTCCACTGAGCCACACCAGCCAGGGCAAAATGTCCACAGTCTTTATTTTAGAAGTGGAAAAGACAATCCTCAAATACATATGGAATTGCAAAAGATCTTGAATAGCCAAAAAAAATATTGAATACAAAGAACAAAATTTGAAGACTCACACTTCTGTGTACAAAAGGTATAGTAATCAAGACAGTTCAGTACTAGCATATGGATAGACCTGTAGTCTACTGGAATAGAATGGAGAGTTCAGAAATAAGCCTATATATCTATGGTCAACTGACTTTTGACCAGGTGTGAAGACCATTCAGTAGGGAAAGAATTCAAAAAATGGTGCTGGGACAACTGTATGCTCACATTCAAATGAATAAAATTGGACCTTAACACATACCATATCAGAAAATGTATTTGCAAACGAATTAACCACCTAAATATAAGAGCCAAAACTATAACATTCATAGAAAAAAACATAGGGATAAATTTCATGACCTTGGATTTGTGAATGGATTCTTAGATATGACACCAAAAGCATGAACAGAAGACAAAGTAGATTGGACTTTTGCATATTAAAAGGCATTGTCAAGGAAATTAAAAGATAACTTAAAGAAAAAGAGAAAATATTTGTAAATCATATATCTGATAAGGGTCTATTATCCAACATATATAAACTACAACTCAAGAACAAAAAGAAAAACAAAACAAGTATAAATGAACAAAACACCTGAATACACATTTCTACAAGGAACATATACATCTCTCTATGATATGAAAAGATGCTCAACATCATCAGTGTATATGGAAATGTAAATCAAAACCACAGTGAGATATATATCACTTCACACTGGCTACAATGGCTATAATTTTTAAAAAGTCAAAATAGCAAATGTGGTGATATTGTGGAGAAAATGGAAAACTTGTACATTGCTAGTGGTAATATAAAATGGTTCAGTTGCTGTGGAAAATATTTCAATGGTTTCTCAAAATTTTCAATATGGAGTCATTTATATGACCCAGCAATTCTACTCCTAGAAGTATATCCAAAAGAACTAAAAACAAGTACTTAAGTAAATACAGGTCCATGCATGTTCATAGCAGTACCATTCACAGTAACCAAAAGTTTAAACAACCCAAATGTTCATCACCTAACTAAACAAACTGCAAATATACATACAATGAAATATTATTCAGCTATAAAAAGGAGTGAAATACTGACAATGCTACAACTATGAAATGTTATAGTGAAAGAAGTCAGACATAGAAGGTCACATATGATTTCATTTATTTTAAATATTCAGATGAGGTAAGTCCATAGAGACAGAGAGCAGACTGGGCGTTGGCAGAGGGTGGAGGGAGGGAGGAAAGGGAGTTACTGTTTAATGGGTACAGATTTTACCCTAAGGAAAAGGAAAACGTTTAGCAGCCAGGTAGATGTGGTTATTGCATAACATGAATGTACCAAATGATGCCAAATTCTTCACTTTCATATGGTTAAATTCATGTTATGTGAACATCCCCTCAATAAATAAAAATAGTAAATAACATTTAAAAATAGTTCCAAATAAAGTGCATCTTAAATTAGTGCATCTTAAAATCATCCTCATAAGTTACAATGTCACAGCACAATAAACATTAATTACACAAGCGCACATACCTCTGCAAAGAATGTTAAAATAACCCTTTGCAACAGCATGGATGGAACTGGAGAGCATTATGCTAAGTGAAATAAGCCAGGCGGTGAGGGACAGATACCATATGATCTCACCTTTAACTGGAACATAATCAACAAAAGAAAAAAGCAAGAAAAACATAACCAGGGACATTGAAACTAAGAACAATCTAACAATAGCCAGAGGGGAGGGGGGAGGGGACCATGGGGAGAAGGGTTTTCAGGAACCACTGTGGAGGACACATGGACAGAACCAAGGGGGAAGGTGGAGGCAGGGGAGGGAGGTGGGTTTGGAGCGGGTAGAGGGAGGGGAGGGGAGAGGATGCAGACAACTGTAATTGAACAACAATAAAGTAATTTTTTAAAAAAAGAATGTTAAAATAGAAAAATTCATACCAATTATCCACAGTGAGTGCTGACAGGGAACGGTTTTTGTAAAAATTCATTACATTAACCATTCAATGGATACTTCCTTCCATTTTTATCATACTTAGTCATGCAAAAGAAAGGAACTTTTGTAACATCCACTTCAATTGTTTGTAACATAGCCTGAGGAATGCCGAGATTTCAGATTGTTAGCATTTTCTTTTGAGATGTGCCTCAATCTATTACGAACTTGGATTATTGTGGTTCATTACCTTTAGCTAACTAAAACAATAACCCAATATATTTTAATGAAGTATCATCAAATATTAAGTATATTAAGGTTCTCCGAACTTTAAATGACCAAATAAAATCAGTGAAAACATCATTATTCAAAATATTAAAACTATTTTTGAACTCATAAAAATGATATATCTAATTTATTCAGAGTTTGAAGAGACATAGTCATTTTTACAAACTCAGAAATATACTCAATCTTAGAAATAAATCATTGCTCCTGAAAAGATATTTGTATAAGCTTACAAACTTATATGGTTTCAGCTACACATAATAGTAATAGTGCTTGTTCTTTTTTTCCCCATACACATCTATTTTTTTTTAATATAAGTACCTGATTTTGGCCAATCACAGTCACTGGAATTTATTTCCATCCACATGCTATGGATAAGCTGTCAGGGGTCCAGGTAGGACTGGTAGTCTCACTATTGCCAATCTTTAATCTTTTTTTTTTTAGGATTATTTATTTATTTATTTTTAGAGAGAGAAGAGAGGGAGAAAGAGAGGGAGAGAAAGAGCAATGTATGGTTGCCTCTCACATGGCCCTGACTGAGGAACTGGACAGCAACCCAGGCATGTGCCCTGACTGGGAATCGAACCAGGACCCTTTGGTTCCCAGCCCACGCTCAATCCACTGAGCTACACCAGCCAGGGCTTCACTATTGCCAATCTTGTGGGGTAGGGAACGAAGTGGCTCTTGTGTCAGTTTAAAAAATTTAAGTGCTTGATATGTACTTATTGAGTTTCTACTCCTCAGTTTTAGGAGCAAGGATCACAGAGGCGAAACAAACAAAACTGTCCTCAAATGGTTTATAGTAGGGTTTCTCCAACGTTCTTTTATTCCACTTTTTAAAATTTTGGTATTGTTTTTTCAATTACAGTTTTCACTCTGTATTATTTTGTACTAGTATCAGGTGTACAGCATTGTGGTTAGACAATCATACACTTTACAAAGTGTTCCCCCCAATAGTGCCTGCACCCATCTGGCGCCATACATAGTTATTATAATATTGACTATACTTCCTACGCTGTACTTTACATCCCCATGACCATTGTGTAACTACCAATGTGTACTTCTCAGTCCCTTCACCTTTTTCACCCAGCCCCTCAACCTCCATCCCTTCTGGGAACCCTCAGTCTGTTCTCTGTATCTATCAGTCTATTTCATGTTGATGTGTATACTGAACTCAATTATCCTGAGATGGCTCCCAGGGTTCCTCATTTCCAGCAGGTAATACTGATGTTGTGAGTCTCTGGTTCCCACCTAGAGTGGCAAGGGCTTATGCTATAGTGACTCACACAAGTACAACAACGTAACTCCTACTGATGATTAACTGAGAGACAGCATTCTTTTCATTATCTAATTCAATGTTTCTATTTTTAAAACTACTTATGTAGTAAACAAAAGAGAGAGAATTGTTTTCCACTTCAGTGAAAAAAACTATTATGCTGAAATGAGAATGCAATGGCTTTGTTTTACTGGACACTTAGCTAGTATTATAATCACAAAGAATTATTTCTCTTAAATGATAAACAGGATAAAAGAAAATTTCACAGTAAAATTTATGTACATCATTTACCACATTAATATGAAATAAGTCTTGATCAGTTATGCTGGACAGGCAAGCAAACGGGGAGACAACAGTTCTGCTCTCAGTTCCAGGCATCAGATGAGAGACCAGTTCAGAGTCTTCACATTCTTTACCTGAAAAGTCTAATAAGAAACCAATTAGAAAATCAAACAAAATAATTAAAGACTGTTCTCCTACTAAACACAAATGATTTAAAACAAATCATATTTGTTTACACCATTACTCTTAGGCAAATTATTAAACTTTCTTTTAACAAAAATATTTAAGAGAAAAAATGAAGGACTGTAATGCCAGATGATCACTGAGAAGACTTTCTTCATAAACTGAAATCATTCTGGCATCTGCTAGAAGTTCTTTCATTTGTAGTTATCGATTGGTCCAGTTGGGTAACTCCATATCTATCTGCTCGGAAATTTATCAGACACACACCACTGACAAAGTACAAAACATGCTTCATTGGACATTAGTAGATCTGAGGAGCCCAGACCAAACCAGCACCACCCACCCGTCCTTTAGCATGAATTTCATTATCATTTATTCCTCTCAAGATCCTATGGAGCTACAAAAACTGCGCAGTTTCTCATAATAGAGTTAAAATTGACATCATGCTCACTTTTATGCACTAACTCTATCATTCATATTCCAACAGAGGAGAAGAAATTCCTACTTCATTCATCAGGAGACAAAAGTCATAGAACAACATTTCTAGGTCTTGTGGAGATTAACCATGTCACCTCAGGCCTGAGTGGTGACTTTGGGGAAAAGGAGCTGCTGTCATATCCATCTCAAATGGTTCCCTATCATCTATCTGTCTGTCTGTCTGTCTGTCTACCTATCATCCTCCCTCTACCTTCCTTCCTCTATTTCTTCTCTCTCTGAGTTCCTTCTGTGACAACACCACTCTGGTTTCTGTGTCTCATTATTTCTCTTTGACTCACTGCCTCTCTTCTGTTGTTCTCTCTGCCTCTTTGTCACAGCTGTTCTTTTTTACCTTTCTCTGTATTGTTGTCTCTCTGTTTTCTGTCTCTCTCTCTCTGTCTCTCTTAATTGATCTCTCTATAGGTCTGCCACTCTCCTGCTTTTCTGTCCATTGTTGTCTTTCTATTTCTCTCTCTCAATCGCTGTCTCTGTCTCTCTCTACTTCTGTGTCATCCTGTGTATCTATTCCTCTACGGATCTCTGCCTTTCCTACACACACTTCTCTGTGTCTGCCTCTGTCAGTCTTTCTGTCTGTCCTTTTGTTTCTATTTGTCTTTCAATCTCTGCTTAAGACCTACATAATGACTAAGAAGATACATTCCACTATTTCTCTGTTATGTGTGGTAACTTAGAGGAGAGAATTACAAGAGGGGGCATTGCTGTTGCATGTGGGGGACAGGACAGTGCAACTTCAGTCAGGGCTATGCTTTGTGAAACACATTTGACTAAAAATGCAAACCATGTAGCTAATTCAGCTTTATTCATATTACTCCCTTGCAAATTTTTCAGTTGATCCCAAGTTAGGAGACAAATACAAGGGTTTAATGTCTGACCCTTAAGCCTCCAAAATTAAATTTATGACTACAATTTATTAATAAGTAACCCTGCATTTTTAACAGTTACAATTGTCTGACATTATCTGTTTTATTTAGAGGTGGCGGTTGCACATTTTACTGCACCAGATGCTACTGAATAGTATACAGTAGTTGGAAATTATATAATTACATATCATATGAATTTCACCTCAACTTTTTTTTTAAATGTAGGAAAAATTAGGCCTCTATTTGTCACTGCTATTTATTCACATGTCATTTCTTAGAAATAATATAATTTCCTAATGCATATGTAGCAAATTTGCCACAAAATTTGTGATTTAACATAACCCATATTTATTATTTTGCAGTTCTATAAATCAGAAGTCTGAAATGGATCTCACTAAGTTAAAACCAAGGTATAGTCAGAGCTTGTTTGATCTCTGGAGGCTTTAGTGGAGAATCTATTTCCTTGCTTTTTCCAGCTTCTAGAGGCTCCTACACAGTCCTTGGCTTGTGGCCCCTTCCATCGTGAAAGCCAGTGATGACTGGTAAAATCTTGCTAATAGTGCATCATCCTAACTCTGATTTTTCTGCTTCTCTCTTTAACTGAAAAGCACTCCTATGACTACACTGGGCTACACATATTCCGGGTAATCCAGTATAATCTCCCCATTTTAAGGTCAGCTGATTAGAAAATTTAATTCAATCTGCAATCTTAGCTTCCCTTTTACTACATAACATAACATATTCTCAGGTTCCCAGACATCTTGGGGAGAGGCCATTGTTCTGCCTACCACAGTAATCATTTCAGAGAAAAAGCAGAAAAGAAAAATAATTGTATTCATACCATCAAGTCCCAAATGTAGGAAACTGCCTGGGAGCACTTACATTCTTTTCCATGAAGTTGACTCATTACTAGCTAATGTCTCATGCCATGGTTGAATAAACTGACATTTTTTCTTGTCCTTCATAAGCCTTCTACACTCCAATATAATACTTTACCCAGAAAAGTATGAATTACCCAAATCAGCCCTTACTGCTCCATTTTTTTTTCTCCTTGCTTCTTCTGGAAAACAGAATCCTGCCACCTTCCTTTACCTCTAAATCCTTCTATCTTTCTATTTTGGAGCACTGAGTATATCCTCTACTTCCAATCCCTTTGCTTTATCTGGTATGCATTACTGATTTTTGTCTTATATTTTTATGTTCTTTTTCATTTACTCTATCTTTTCCTCAAAGACATGTGCAAAGACCTAACTTCTTTAATGTGCCCCACAGTACTCAAGGAAGTAGAACACACTTACTCATTACCATGAGTCAATATTCCTTTTCTTATATTTTCATAGTTATTTGGATTTGAAAGTTTAACTAGTTAAGAGCATCAATAGCTACTAAAAAATAGCATCAATAGGAGAGGAAATATTTTAGAATACATTTAGACCATTTCATGGTCTTTTAGCTTATAATGACACCAGAAAATATAGAAATATTTTAAGTATTTAGTGTTAAATCAAATCTATGTTGGCTTGGCTAATTCCAAATAATGCTTTCAGTATGTAATTTTCACAGCATAGATCTGAAGGATTATGTTAGTTTCCTGTGTATTCTTTTTTTCCCTGTGTATTCTTTTTGCAATAGTTTTGTCCTTATTTTTTAAAGCCTAATTTTTATGAAAAATATTTACATTTTCTTTTATTAACTTCATATTCTGTTTATGTATATTCACAATCTTACCAATTTCTGAAGAGGTAGTTGATATTCTTTTCTCATGTCAGCCAACTTAGAAATTGTTAGGAGGAAGGAACCAAAATTCTTTTCAATGATGCTGTTGTGTTCCTCTACCACTTCAGCAAATTCCTTGGGAAGATCATCTAGAATTACCTAAGAATAATGAATTAAATTACTGTAACTATTTTTTTAAAGCAGAGGATTAACAAAGTCTGTGAGACAGATGGTCATAATATATTTAAAAGTTTGGATGAAAAAAGATTTTTAAGTATAAATTTTATTATTTATAGAAATATAAATACAAAAACTAAAATCACTTGTGATCCTACCACCCAAGAATATATGTTTTAAAGATTTGGGTATATAATATTTCCTTCTAGTCTTGTTTATACAAATGGCATTGTAGTATTCAGTTTCTTTTCTGTTTTATGTTTATACTCAACATTATATCTAGAGTATTTGCCCATGTCATGGAATATTATCTAAAAAGATGAATTTTAGTAGCTACATAATATTGCCACATACAGGTTTGTTAAAGTTCTTCTAACTATTCTCTTTTTGTTAGATCTATGGGTGGCATCCAGTTTTCAATTATAAATAATTATCATATGTTATGCTTCAAATTGTGTCCCTCAAAAAATCACAGGTTGGCCCTGGCTGGCATAGCTCAGTGGATTGACCGTGGGCTGGGAACCAAAGGGTCCTGGTTCGATTCCCAGTCAGGGCACATGCCTGGGTTGCAGGCCAGGTCCCCAGTGAGGGCCATGTGAGAGGCAACCACACATTGATGTTTCTGTCCCTCTCTGTCTCCCTCCCTTCCCCTCTCTCTAAAAATAAAAAAAAATAATAATAAAATCTTTAAAAAAATCACAGGTTGAAATTTTAAGGTTCAGAATGTGAGCTTATTAGGAAATCAGGTTAGTTGAGATGAGGTCATACTAGAATAGGATAAACCCCTAATTCAATGCAATTGGTATTCTTATAAAAAGGGGAATTTGGAAAGAGAGACATGTACACAAAGAGAATGCCTTGTGAACATGAAGGTGGAGATCAGGGCGATGCATCTCTAAGCCAAGGAATGCCAAAGAACACCCAGAAGCTAGGCGAGAGACATGGAGCATATTTTCCCTCAGTCTTCAGAGGTCCTCAACCCTGCCTACACTTTGGCCTCCAAAACTGAGATAGTAAATTTCTATTGTTTAAGGCAGTTTGTGGCTCTTTGTTATAACTGCCTAAGGAAACTAATAAAATACTATTTTTATGCAATTAATTTATATAATGATATAATTTGATTATATCATTATTATAATTTCAAAGAAGTAACAATACTACATTAAAAGAATATTTTGAAGGATATATCTATTTATAGTCCTATCAACATAACTGTCAATTGCAATATTTGCTATCTAACAAGTGAACTATAGTATCTTGTTAATATTCACTTTTTTTACCATTGGTAGGATTATTTTACTTTTTTTTACAACTTTAGTATATGAAAGAACTAAAATTTTCATATCTCTTTTGTATTTGATGAAGATCTTACTAAACTGTCATTAATTGTTACCATTTTCCTGTTGATCCTTTTGGCTTTTTCAGTGGCCAGTCATTTCTTCTGTAAACAAAAATAATTGCTAAAATAAGAGCTAACACTTACTGGATGCTTTCTAAGTACCAAACACTGTTGTAAGCACTTTGCACGTATTAATTAATCCTTATAGCAATCTTTTAAAATAGGTACTACTATGACTTCCAACTGACAGATAAGTAACAGGCCTGGATAAAGAAATTTGCTTAATGCCATCTATGTTCTGAGTAGCAGAGCCGGGAAGAAGTCCAGGAATCTATCTGGCTTTAAATTACTTTACAGTAATTCATATGCACTATGCTTACCTTTCCCATAATTACATGGTATTTTTATTTCTTGTCATTTGGCCATGAGTAAAATTCCCATGATTTCAACTAGCTGTTAAATTGGGCATTCATTTCTTCTCATTTCAAGGTTAAGTGTTACTATGGCCATTATTTCACCATTAAATGTAATGACTGAGATCATCTTCAACATAATAAAAAATCCTACATTACTCACTTGCTAAAAATCTCTAATACAAATACAATTTTCCACTTTTTTTTTTAATCCTCACCTGAAGACATACTTATTGATCTTAGAGAGAGGGGAAGGGAGTGAGAGAACCATCATTGCAAGAGAGAAGCATTGATTGGTTGTCTCTTGTTATGTACCTCAACCAGGGACCGAACCCTCAACCTAGACATATGCCCTAGGAATCAAACCCACTGGGAATCAAACCCACAACCTTTTGGCTTATGGCTGAATCTTCAACCAACTAAACCACACCAGCCAGGGCACATTCTCCATTTTTAAAAAGACGTCAACCTCTTCCTCATCTGAGAAGTCACTGTGTATACCAAGAACTGATTGAGGCATGATGATGAGGTAACTCTAGTAAATGACAGCAAAACTTTGTTTTGGGGAAAATGCAACTGCATTGCATATTATAATGGAAAGATTTTGAGTAAAATGACAAAGTTATGGTATATATTTTTTCTTACCACTGAATGAGAAATTTTCCTTTCAAATTTGTTCACACAGGGAAGAAGATACCATCTTCCAAAAAGATTTGCTAGCACCACCACTAAGGTCTCCATCACATCTTCAGAAAATCTCTTTTGGCCTGTTTAAAATAAAGGGTTTAATTTTCCAAATTTTAGAGACCACAATTCATCATTTTAGAAATATACTAAAAAAAAAAGAAATATACTGAGTCAGTTCTTAATATCTAAACTTAAGCCCTGGCTGTTGTGGGACAGTGGATTGAGCGCCGACATCTGAACTTAAAGGTCGCTGGTTCAATTACCAGTCAGGGCACATGCCTGGGTTGTGGGCCAGGTCCCCAGTTGGGGGCATGTGAGAGGCAACTCATAAATGTATCTCATTGATGTTTCTCTCCCTGTTTTGTTCCCTCCCTTCCCCTCTGTCTATAAAGTCACTTTCCAGATGTTTAGTGAATTTTTAAATAAACTACGATATTACTTTATAATAATGCAAACTAGTTGGCATCCTACTAACACAGACTCTGGTATCCTTGGATCCACTCTAAGTTGTAGGAACCAAAAGAAAAAAAAAAGAACTGCCATTTTGCCATTTGGTCTTTAGTTCTGGAGTTGCTCCAGATTCCATCATGGGGTTCAAATCTTCTCTTTGCTGGTTTGTTTCATTGAGTTTTTCTACATCTCTTCAAAACCTACTAAGGAATGAAGGCCCTATGCAGCTTTCCAAATTCCTTATCTGCCATTCAAGGCCACATGTTAACCCATACCCACTCTGTCTTTGGCACAGATTAAAGTTCAAAAAATAATCTCACAACTACTCCTATTGACATGCTCCTGGTATTTCTTGCATATTTTAGGTACTAAATCTCAAGAGAAAACCTATGTCTGATTCCAAATTTTTAATAAGCCTCAGTATTGAACAGAGTGCTATGCACACACAGAGATCCACTCGTGTGAGAACTTGGAAGCAAGCCACAGCTGATTCGCACTAGCAGAGAAATGCAGAGCATTAAGAGTGAAGTTTCCAAACTTCAAGGAAACGATAAACAAAAGACACCTCAATTTTATGTGTTTACACTGGTAGTGTTTTGGTAAAATATTTTTCTAATTTTTTAAAAATTTCTTTAATGTTGTGATACATTACTCACAATATTTATAAAATAAGTAAATTTTAGTGATATTACTTTCTATGATCTCTCATGAAAAATATACATTAATAATGGATTAAAGTCTTTATGTTTAGTTCTAAGGTAATATTATATAATAGTTTCATTTTTTTAATGTTATTTTAAAAAATTGGTAATTTACTAAATATAAAATGCACAATGGGGTATAATTATAGCACATATATTTAAGTTCATTTGAATTTGGATCATATCACTTTATTTCTCTCTATAAAATAATAAATTTCATTATGTTAAAGTTATGGAAAAGAGAGAAATAATTTATGATTTTAAAAAAGGAAGTCATCATTTAAGAGGACAGTACTGTGATGCCAACAGATTTCTACAGTTCATATTTGACTTTGAACTGTTATTTTTATGTTTTACTATGATAGAGCTAATGATGAAGACCCAAATATGAAAAGATCACAAAGAGGCCCATTTCGCATATCAATGACCAGATACAAAAAGGGCAAATTAGTGATTTTACATCTATTATTGAAATTTATTTCAACTGATACATGTATATATATTAAAATGTCTTATGATTCTAGAATAATAATATTTATTATTCTAAGAATTTATTTTTTAATTTACATTAAATGGTCATTAGAATATGTATAGTACTTATAAATACACCATGCATATATTAATAATATTTTGATAAACATATATAATAATATAAAATAAGAAAAATGTTTAAAATACATTAAGAGAGAATGCAGTTAGAAAATCACCCCATCCAAAGTGGATGTATTTGGGGGAATACATGGATATGTGTAAATATACATGTGGCCTGTGTTTGTATTTGTGCACCCAATTTAATGAGTAAAAGTTTGCTAAAGGAATATTTGCTTACTATTTATGTTGGTTGGAATACACAACTTATGAAATAAAAACCTTTCTTCAGCAAGCTTACTAAAACAAAGTTTGCAGGTTCGTGGTAGTGCAGATGAGACACAAGTCCAGAATATCCAATGGGAATGCATTCTTGATTCAAGTATTCCTATAAATTAAATTTAACATGCTAACCTCAGTCTCTAGAGCTCAGAAATATCAAACAAATAAGTTGTTAATAAAGGACAATTTAGTACAGTGGAGTTAAGCGTGTGTACTATCATCTTAATTTAGTGGAAATAGGTTTAAGTCTTACCTCTCTGACCAAGAATTGCAAGGAATATATAAAGCAAAACTTTAATATGCACTTGATCTTTGGTTGTTTGAAGGACATCAGTGAAAGTTGGAGAACTGATAATGCCTACAAATATATATATCAAAATATCAAGTTAGACATTAAGCAAATTTTATAGTGTGTCTTCCAAATGTAATATCCAATGGACAACTCAACATTTCTATTATAGAACAGAGTGATATATATATTTATGTACTACATATAACATATGGCATTTTTTATATTAGGCATTGAATATTGATTTATTATATTATTATAATTAGGCATTCCATAGTGCTTTTTATTGCATGTGTATGTAATTGGAAATAGTAAGAAAAACTTGAAGGAAAGATAAATAATTATACCTTTATGAATGACAGGTGAGAAGTAAAATAAAGCATAAAAATGTAAAACCAATAATTATGAATGCTGCAGTATCTTTTGTTTTTCAACCATTAGTTATTTATTTGAAATGTGTTTTTTTAAATCTTTGAGACCAGATTCAATTACATTAAAATGTTTCTTTTCTGATATATACGGTGTACAGGGGTCATTATAACAGGACAGTCACCGGCTTAGTTTTCCACATGTTTGAATGCGTGAAATTAAAAGCAAGTTTCTGTGTTGAATAAGGAAACTATAAAGTAGAATCAAATGTTAAAGTGAGTTTTTATTCTCTTTGTTATGTTATTCTCTTCAGTTTATGTAATTTACACTAAAATTGAGCTTACACGATTATATTTAGTTAGGTAATTTAAACAATATGAAACAGTGTACCTTTGCTTTGGCATCCGCTTTGTCATCTGCTTTGGCAACTAAGAGCATAAGTCTGAGAACCAAGGAAATGCTTAAAGGAAACTGACCCTTCAGTTTGGGCACACTCGACTTTAAGAGCCTTTCTATCTTAGGTAATGGAATGTCATAGAAGAACACATTTCCTGTTAGATCTTCTCCACGTCTTCCTGCACGACCAGACATCTAAAGAGATTATCACAGGACACTTTTAAGTCACTTCAAATCTTGCTTCTGTAAATGGTTAATGTCTGACTTACCTATACCATGAGAAATCATTAAACTTTCAAAAATCGAAAGAACTCGAAAGAGTTCTGTTGCTTGCTATATCAATTTTAGCAAAGTTTAAATATTATTTTATTTTAAAAATACATTATCAAAGTGTTATTTTGTAATACCTATGTTTTAAGATCATGACTTTTAAAGTAGGGGGATCCTGGCTGGGTGGCTCAGTTGGTTGGGGTGTTGTCCTGTACACAAAAAGGTGGCAGGTTCCATTCCTGGTCAGGGCACAAGAATCAAGCAATGAGGTCCTGACCTGGTAGCCTGGTAGCTCAGTTGGTTAGAGCACTGTCTGGATATGCCTAGGTCGTGGGTTCGCTCCCAGTTGGGATGCATAAGAGAGGCAACCTATCATGTTTCTCTCCCACATTGATATTTCTCCTTCTCTCTCTCCCCCACTCTTTTCCTCTGTTTCTAAAATCAATAAACATATCCAATAAAAACCTATGAAAAACTACGTGACCTAATAAGTGAATTCATCCTTAAAAGTTTCAAAATAAACATGATCTTTTTTTTTTTGTTGCTTACTGAATAGATGTTCCCAATCCCTATCTATGTAAATCTAGGCAGATTGTATAAATACCTGTCGAAAGTGCAAGGCATCCAAAAAAACAGAATCTTCCATAAAAACAACAGATTTACATGGCATGTTAATTCCCAGAGCAAGGGAGGAGGTAGCTGTTACTACCTAAGGGTGAAGAGTAAAAAAAAAATCAAAAATAAATTTAACCTGGAATACATAAATGTATGCATAGTCTTTAAATATTGATTAGCTTAGACTCCCTTAAAATCATTTTTCTTGAGTAAAATGGGAAGCCAATGTCACCAAAAATACAAACTACATTTTCTTTTTGAATAAATAACTCATACAGATTTGCATTCACTTTTATGTTTTCCTTAATATAATTATCTAACATTTTTAGATTGTAAAATGATGTGAAATCATAGTCATTCAGTATATTTGTAATCCTTGTGCACAAATAAAAGCAGTAGGTGGTAAAAGGAATATTATTTTACATGAAAACATTTCAAAAGTACAGTAGGGGACAAATTCAAAGAGAGGGAGCAGGAACCAGGTCACACCAAGCATAAAAAAAAACACTAAACCACTCTAAGGAGTTTAGATTTTAAGAGAAAGGAACGTAACATGATATAATTAATAGTTATAAAATTGCTTTAGTTAGCGTGTGAACTAATTTTAGGTGGTGATGAATCAAAGCTGAATGATCTGACGGGACATTTTGATTTTTTTGGAGATGACTTCGTGTATTGAGTAGAAAATGGTATTCTCAATTGAGGTAAAATGTATGAATAAAGGGTATTTCCTGGGATTTTGCTTGCCTATCTCAATTTAAAAATACTATTTTAACTCACATTTCTTAGTAAAAACTGAAGCTAACAGCAAGAATGTTTTATCTCTATTTTATCCCAACCCCACTTGACATTGCTTGCACTCCTTCTTCTCTGTTAGGCCTTCTCTCTTCAAAATAGACACAATTGTGCTTATATATTTTTCTCTAGTAGTTAGCTCCACTACATAAGTTTGGCTATATAGTGTTTTACTTATCTATCAACTCTATATTTTCTTATTTTCATTATGATTTTTTTATATTTCTACATTGTAAAAATGTTAAATTAGCATACCTTTCCAAGAGTGGGACCCTCTGTACCTCTAGTAATGTATTTTGTTTAATATAAACATAGCCACATCAGCTTTTCTTAATTATTTGTATTTCTTTTCCTTTCAATTCTTTTTGTTTTAAATATGCCCCATATAATCAACAAATAGTTAGATATTTTGTTAATCAGCTTCAAAAATGTTCCTCTTAGTTAGAGTCATTGAGTTCATATGCATCAGTTTATTTAATATAATTGTTATATTTGATGACCCGGCTATCATTTTATACTCTTAGCCACAGCATTTTAAATCTTCTTGTCTGCTTTCTTGGTTACTTTTTAATTCATTCAGATGTTTTAATGCCATTTATTTTTCCTCTACAGTTTGGATGTTAAACACTCAAATTCTGCTTTTTTCAGTGAGTATCGACAAATTTACATAATTACTATCTTTTAAAGGTCCAAAGTTAATTAATAATTTATCCTCCCTTAGACATTTCCTCAAATAACCTCTACTTCTGAGACATATACTAGTGTAACATATTTTCCCTTTTTTAAAAATTCCAAGTGGATATTTTTATTCAGATAATAAAAGTTTTAATTTTACTATATTTGCATTTTTCTAGGATTACTCTTTATGCATTTTTAAACAACTCTCATTTTTCTGAAATTACTTCCATTCTGCCTAATTTAGAATTTTTGAATAATTGATGAGGCAAAATGGTCAAAAATCTCTGTATTTATTTGTCTGAAATTCTCCACTTTGCCCTCATTCTGGAAAAATAATTTTGCTGTGTATAAAATCTAAATTGGAAGTTATTTTCCTTAAATTTTTAAGATAAAATTTCACTTATTTATGGCTTCCATTTTGCTTTTGACAAGTCAGATGTCACTCAGCTACTCTGAGTGTCTATTTTCTCAGAGTGTTTTAATGTGCTTTATCTTTAATGCCATTTTCTTATACAATATAGTACATATTAAAACATGTAAAGTCAAACTAGCAAAACTACAAAGAGAAATAAAAAATGTACATTAACAATAAGAGATTTTAACACTTTCTAACTCAGAATTCTACTCTCATAATTGATAGAAGGTATAAAAAAAAGGTCTAATAATGCCATTTAAATTAAGAAGTCTCTCAGAACACTGAAGCCAGGACTAACAAAGCATATACTTTAACACATGTATGGAACATATTGCTAAATAAACTTTATTTTTAGAACCCTTTTAGATGTCCAGGAATTTGCAAAGATAATACAGAGTTCCTATGCTCTGCACCCAGTTTTCTCTATCATTAATATCTTAAATTGGTCCTGTACATTTGTTACAATGAAAAAATATTGACACAGTATTATTAACTAAAGCTCATACTTTCCACAGATTTCCTTAGTTTTACCTAGTGTCCTTTTTCAGGATCCACCCAGGGAACCATATGACATTTGATAGGCATGTCTCCTCTGACTCTTTTTGATTGTAAGTTTCTCAGGCTTGTCTAAAAGAAATCAGGGCTCTTTGGAGACATGACTTATTTGAAGACTGGGGCAAGAAATACACAAGATGAGTGAGCATCTTACTTTGCCAGAAAGTCAGGAAGTACTCAAAAACAAGCAACTCACAATGATGGAAGCATGCCAAAGGGTTAGAGAAAGCAAGTGAAAGAGCTCCCAACTGCTGAAACTGGAACCATTCGAACAAGAAAATAAGTAAAGTAGCATTGAATTACATCCAACGTATAAAATGAATATCCATGTGTTCATACTGATGTAAATAAATGCTGGGTACACAAAGGAATGAGGGAGAAGGGATGCAACTCTTGCATGGAACCATTCTAAATAATTTCTGTAGATAGTCCAACTGTAAGGAGGAAAGTATACCTACCTACTCCTTAAGTGGGGCTGTGCATAGTGACTTCCTTCCAAGGAGGGCAGTACAGAAAGGGACAATAAAAGGTAACTTTATAGTGGAAAAAATCTAACAAATATGACCTCGGCCAGATGCTCAAGATTAACATCAATAGCGATATCATGTCCATAGTCAATAACCCCAATATAATATGATGACAATGATGCATAACCACTGAGGTCTTCCTACAAGCAACATATAGACCCCATGTGATCATGAGGAAGGACATCGGTGAAATGCCAGCTGAGTAACGTTCTACAAAATATCTGCTCAATTATCCTCATAACCATCAAGATCTTCAAAAACAAGGCAAATCTAAGAAACTGTCACAGGCAAGAGAGCCTAAAAAGGTCTGGCAAATAAATAAAATGTTGCACCCTGGGTGGGATCTTGGAACAAAAAAAAAAAGGACATTAGAGGAACAACTGAAGAAGTCTGAATAAAGATAAACTTTAGTTAATAAAAATTAATCAATATCAGATAATTATAACAAATGTGCTATACTAATGTAAAATGTTAAAGTGGAAAATGGGGTGAATGTTATACAAGATACTCTGTGCACTGTATTCACAACTCCATTTTTAGCCATAATACTCAAAATTTGTCAAGGGGAAATAAACAAATGTCAGGAAAGAAATTTAGCAATGTCTTTCTGGAGCTGGAAAATTACTTTTGCTCCTTGAATGTCACTTTGCAGAATCAGCTGATCCCATCAATAATCCAAAATAATGATATATGGTTATAAGTAAAAATTTCAACATTAGCAGAATGTTTAAATGAATTCTATATATAGATGTATATTAGTATACACTCATAAACTGTTCATTATGTAATACTAATTCATAATAGAGTTAATTATATACTCTCAGGCAAGGCAGACAGGATCCCTAATTGCACACACATTATACATTAATTATATAAAATATATTTGAAAGAACAGAACATAATATGCTAGAATGTTAGCAGAACATCCCTCCAAGGGGAAGGATTATGTCAGAGTACATTTCTTCCTCCTACGCAGGCCAGAGGAATGAGGGCACTGCTTTTAGGAAAGTTATCCTCAAAGTTCACCAACCTTGACATGCTTCAGTCTGAAAAGCATCTCTGCGACTTGTCTTTGTTTATATTCCATGGAACCATGGTGATATCCGATGCCCCACCTTAACAGACTGTGCAGTTTGTAGCATTTTCTTGTTCCTCTCAGTCTGTATGAGATCTTTGATAAAGTCTGAAATATCCCAAAGAGTCTGCAGTATCGACTTAAAGCATTTATCCTTCAACTTAACAATGATGTCATGTGTTAAAAAGTTGTTTAGAAATCAACACAGAGTTGGACACACTTCTAAAAGTAGTTGTGGCCAGAATCCAAAGCCTATTTAAACCACAAAATGCCCACTACGTGGATGGTACTTTAGTAGAATGGTTTCATAGTACCTGACATTCAAAGTCTGATATCTGATACAAGCAAATGCAACCCAACCTTACACGCGGTGATGCTTTCTTCATCTATTTCTTTGTCAGGAACATGCACCCCATTTTCTTCCCCATACCCACTGAGTGGTTGAGACCTACCCTTGGTCCCAAACTGTTGAATCACTGGTTATAGCTCTAGTGGGCTGAACTAAGGGCTCCGGCCCACCCTCAGGGAACGAGGAAACACTGAAGGGAGAAGGTAAGAAGGGAGAGGGACAACAGTGCCCTGAGGCTGGTACCAAAACCCAACCCTGCCTAAATTCTCAGCTTAGTCTAATTTTTTACCACCCTAATATTGTTTTATTTTTGCTGTTAATTCAAATCTAACTTACTGGGTTTCTTTTTCATTAGCACTTCCAGTCATGTCTGATCAGTGTTGGTTGCTCTCTCTCTCTCATTCTTTCTGTCTTCCTGTCCATCTTTTCTGTGTGTTATCTTTATGTCTGTCACTGTTTCTCTCTCCCCATCCATTCCTCTCTCCCTCCCCCCTTTCCTCTCTATCTACCACTCTCTCTCTCTCCCCTCCCCCATCTTGTTCTCCTTTCTCTCTCTGAAACTCCCTGGGTCTATTTCTGTGTACTTTGTCTATCTGTCAGTCACTATTATTGTTCCTCTCTTTCTTTTTTTCTTTTTCACCCTTTTTCTCTCATTCTGCCTATTTTTCTCCCTCTCTCCCATAACTTAAGGAAAGAAAAAAACATAAACAAGTAATAATCACATTTCTCTGACCACTACAAGAACTATGAGGTCAACCAACAAACATTTAATGAGCACTCATTGTTCAGGGTGTCTGTCCATGTTCTAGAGTTAAATTTCTGAATGAGGTGTGGCATAAGGCAGAAGTGTAAGGCATCATAACTCCACAGTTTCCAGTTGGAAGAACTAGGTACAAGATAGGTAAAAAAACAGATAAGAAAGAATTTTCAGAAGAAAAACAAATATGATTTTGAGGTTCTTTTAGTTAGTTGTTGCTTAAGCCTATAGCTCAGAAAAAAAGATTTTAAATTTAATTTTAATATATCTGTCTACATACAGAAATAGTTATAACTAACTTCAATTAATAAATACAATTTCATAGATATCAGAATCATACTTTGGCACAAATCTTCAAGCTGCTTTTAAATGACTGTATAAACTCAAGCAAATTATCTTAATTTTTCTAGCCTCCAACTTTAGTGTCCAATTTATTGTTTCAAGATTTAGGTTATATTGTGTGTTTTATAAATTCCATATAACAACGTAGACACTATGTAGACTTTTATGTACTAAACTGTGTTTCTCCAAAAATTCTTATGTCAAAGTCTTAACCCCCAGTACCTCAAGATGTGACTATATTTGAATAGAGGTTCTTTAAAAAGTAATTCAGTTAAAATGAGGTCATTAGGGTGGTCCCCCATCCAGTGTGACTAATGTCCCTATAAGAAGAGGAAATTCAAACACAGATTCATGAAAGGGAAGAAGATATGAAGACACAGAAAGAAGATGGCCTTCTGCAAGCCAAGGAGAAAGATCTGGAATGGATCCTTCCCTCATAGTCCTCAGAAGGACTGACCCCACCAACATCTTGATCTCCAACTTCTACTCTGCAGAACTGGGAGAAAATAAATAACGGTTGTTTAAGCCACTCACTCTGTGGCATTTTGTTACAGCAGCCCTAGCAGGTAAACATGCCCACCTGGACATCTGAATGTATCCCTGTTTCTTCTCCCTTACCTGGTAATCCACAACTGTATGGTCTGCATAAGTACAGTCTGGAGTCACTGCATAATACTTCTTAAGGTTTTTCCTCATTTCCTTTATTTCAGCTCCCAATACAATGATTCTTTGAATCCTAGCACCTGACTCTGAATTTAAAAATCTGAACATAAAAAATATGGAAAATCAGTAAATATATTGATTATAGCTTGTTCTTTTATTTTTTTAAGTTTGAGGTTATATGCGTAAATGCCAGGTGAAATGAATTTCAGATCATTCAAACCCCAAACACAATGTGCCTATTAGAGAATATTCATCAGGCCTTAATTACCTCAATTGTCTCTTTTATCAGCTTCCCATTAAAGCATATTTAAATATACTCATTGAAATGCACCTAATACAAAATAGAAAAACTTTCTGCACCTTTCCTATCTTTCACGCCAACCAAATTTTATTTTCTACATCCATTAGAACAATATATTTTTAAAAAATTTTATGTATTGATTTTAGAGCAGGGGTGTCAAACTCATTTTCACTGGGGGCCATATCAGCCTTGTGGTTGCATTCAAAGGGCCGAATGTAACTTTAGGACTGTATAAATGTAACTACTCCTTAACTAGGGGAGGGAGCTCGGGGCTGCCACCGGGTAGAAACAAGGTGCCGGGCCGGATAAAACAAGGTGGAGGATCGGCCCGCGGGCCTTGTGTTTGCCACCTGTGTTTTAGAGAACAAGGAAGGGAGAGAGAGAGACATCAATTTGTTTCCAGTGGAACAATATTTTTATATTAAATTTGATAGAAAAATTTCATTTTCCTAATAACTGCATAAAAATGCAAATTCTTTCTAGTTGAAGAAGTATAGAATAATTTTATCTGCAAGACTGTCTTCTTTCTAACGTAGGCTATAATTGACTTTCTGCACATGCCAAAATGAGCCCGGAGATACATCGGGGTACTTCTTATTAAGTCATTGCTTGGGTGGAACGGCAGACAGAGGGCAAGTAGCTGCTGGGCCACTGCAACAGGTCTGTATCGGCCATCCTACCTGCAGTTTCACTCTTCCAAGACTCAAACCTACTCTGTATGACCACCCCAGCTCAGGAAACAGTCAGAAAAGAATAATTGATTGCATTTTGGTTATTATTTCTTTCAAGAATCAGTAGGGCAAATGCTAGAAAAGAATCCTGAGTTAGGGTGAAAACTGTGTAACTACAATCAAAGTTATATAACAAAATTCCCATGTCAAGTTTTCCAGGGTAAATTTCCAGGAAATTTGTACATTAGGATGAAACGAAAATAGAGGCATTTCTTCACATATTTGTATACTTTATATTAAGGCAATAAAGGTATAAAAATACAAAAATCATATTTCCTTATTATATTAAAAGACAATTATGTTAGTGAACTTGTTCTGACTAATTAGCTATTTGATATTTGAATGGCTGTCTTTTAAAAGTGAATGTAAACAATTATACAATTTATTTCTAGCAAATTTGCAAACTTGCAATTCCTAAAAAGTAAATGTATAACTTGTACTTCTAAGAAAAAGGAAAGAAGCTAGTACAATTAAGAAAATTATTGCAAGTTATTATATAATTTTTTAATATTATAAAATACTCAAAAAAGCCCTTTCCTGGATATCCTCCCAAAAGTGAAGTATTAGTCAATTAACTTGATGTGTCATATAAAAGAGACAAAAAATTGCATCATCACATTATACAAACAAGTTTGAATTATAAAAACAGCTGCAGACT
This sequence comes from Micronycteris hirsuta, assembly GCA_004026765.1. Lineage (NCBI taxonomy): Eukaryota > Metazoa > Chordata > Mammalia > Chiroptera > Phyllostomidae > Micronycteris > Micronycteris hirsuta. Next base: position 47,211 of record PVJI01013536.1, read on the forward strand.
CATACAGTTTATTTTAAACTTTAAAATTTCACAACTCAAGTAAAGATACTCATGCAGCAGTTTCTTTTTTGAGACTTTACTGCTTTCCATAGTTTCTTGTTCAAATTTTTCTTCTCTCTTTCAGAATTTGGGTCTTTATGAGTATTTTGTTTGATTATCAAATTTGTAAGAAGTCGTGAAGCTGATAGTTCCACTGAGTGAAG
>PVJI01013537.1:0-47425 GCA_004026765.1 Micronycteris hirsuta
CACCTGCCCCACTGAGGAGTGGCATTGGGTGAATGAGGGAGGGAGACACAAAACCTCAGCCTTGGTTTTTATTCCTTTGGAATTCAAAGTCCCTTCCAGGTGTGTAGTGACTCGTGGTTTTGAAAGCACTTCCAGGCTGATGCCATCTGTCGCTCGCTCTCTATCTTCAGATGCCCCCTGCAAAGAAGGCAAGGCGAGGACTGCGATGCGCAGTTACAGAGGGGAAACTGAGGCCCAGGCAGAAATGTGGGCTTGAACCCATCACTCACTCACTTGCTTGCTTGTTCAAGGAGACTTTTGAACTCCTGCTCTGTGGTAGGTATTTGGGATCTTGGGAGGAATAAGTGGGGTCCTGCCCTCCAGGGCCTTAGAGGTTGCTCCCTATGGGCAGATGCAGCAAGGGTCGGAAGCTGCAGAGTGAGGACATGAAGTCGGGAAAGGCTGAGGATTTTATTCTGACCCCATGGGAGGCAGCTGACTGGTGAGGGGGCAGCCGGGAGGAAGGTGATGGCCACAGTAGTAGTTCAGGTGAGCCACTGGAGGCCAGTGGAGGTGGGGGCAAGGGGGCGGACTCATGCTGGCTGTTTTTGGCGAATGAACTTGTTCCCTCTATCCAAGGGGCTCAGGGAAGGCTCGGGAGGGAAGTAAGTCTATTGAGCAGACTATTCTAAAGTACCTGGTGTGGGCCAAGCATTGTGCAAGGCGCTGGCGGCCTGGGGGTAAATGCAAATAGTCCCTGCTGTCAGGGATCCCACAGCCAAGGGGGAAGGTAGATACCTTGGTTGGGCTGGAGGGCTTCCTGTAGGAGGCAGCTTTGAGTCCTGCATAAGGAGTGGCATTCACAAAGTGGAGATGGGGCAGGAGGGCGTATGTAAGTCCTGGGCATTTCAAGGTTAAAGGTCAGGAGGTGTGAGTTCAGAGAAGGGTGAGAAGCTCACAGTGCTGGGGCCTGGGCATCTGGGAGTCAGGACGGAGGATCTGGGATTCTGGGGAGGAGGAAGAGCTCAAGAGAGCCCTCCAGGCCAGAGAAGGCGCCTGGACTGTTTGTCTCCTGGCAGCGGGGGCACGCGGGCATTTAGAGCCGGGTGTTTCAGACAGAGCACAGGGTGGGAAGCGCTGAGGAGCTGGGGAGGGAGTTGTCGCAGGTGCTGTTCTTGGGTCAGGCTGGGGGTGGTGGGAAGCTGGTGATAGTGGCGGGGGGGGGGGGGGGAAGGAGGGGCCCAAGCGAAGGAGGAGTCAGAGATTGGTGGGGAGCATGTGTGTGCATGCATGGTACATATATGTGCATGTGTGTGCAGGGTGAGCAGTGATTTGTTCTGATAGTATCCTTGGTACCCGGGAGGTGTTGGAGGAGAGATTTGCAGAGGCAAGGCCATGCCGGATCATGAGGGGTCTTGAGTGTTGGGATAAGGACCAGGGAGGCACTGGAAGCTTCGGAGCAGGGCAGTGACCCACCAGTCTGCCTGTGCTCCGGGCAGCTTCCTCTGGCGATTGTGCGGAGCATGAGTGCAGGTGGGGTTATTGAGCGCGGGTCTCTGGTCTCCTTTGAGAGACCGCTGCACCTGCCGGGGGAGCATTAATGGGTGCTGGCAAAGCAATGGACAGGAGGGGTGGGCAGAGCACAGGGAGGGCGGTGGAAGAGGCGGCATTTGATCAGGGCAGCAGAGAGTGAGGGTTGGACTCTGGAGGTGGAAGGGAGGACGCGGCAGGTGCTGGAATGCAGGTGGGGGAGGGCAGTCTGTTCAGGATGCCTTTGTAGGATTAAAGGGAAGAGCCGGGAAGGACTGTCATCAGTGAGGACTCAGCCCCTGCGCAGTCTCTACCCAGTGCTGTGCACCCAGCTCCACGCGTGCAGCGGCCTGGCTTTGGGTGGGTCCTTCATTTCGTTGTCTGTAAAATGGGGATGCTCTTAGAACCGGCCTTTTGTGGGGCTGGTGTGCGGGTTAGATGAGAGAATCCACCCACAGCCCTGCCCGGGAGATGCTTCCTAGTTCTGGCTGCGTGTGGCCGCGGCAATGACAGCAGGTGTGCAGGGCAGCCTGCCATCCCCAGGGACAGATGAGAAATATGCTCAGAGAAGCTGTTCAGCCTGCCTGAGGCCACACAGCTGGGAGGGGCACAGAGCAAGGGTCTGAATCCAAGTTGTTTGGGCCCCCAGACTTGGTGCCTGCATGCCCCAGTGCCCAGAACGCCTGAAATGCCCCACCCAGGATGCTCCGTGACCGCGGTCCCCCTCCTTCTGCTCGCAAGCTCCTGGATCCAGTGCAGGGAGAGTGGGCAGGAGTCTAGTTTGGCCCCTAGCTCGGCCCCCACTGGCTATGAGGCCCCAGGTCAGGGGCTTGCCCTGGAGCCTCAGTCTCTCCATCTGTAACCGTGGCCCGTGTAGTGAGGCTCCTGGTCGGGTTCTGTCTGTGTTCTCTTGCTTTCTCGGCACCTGCCTGACCGCACTGCCCAAGCCGGCTGAGGCCAGGGTGGGCGCAGGCACTGCAGCACTGGCCGATGCTCTCTCTAATGGTTGTTAATATTAATAGTAATAATAGCCCTGGCTGGTGTAGCTCAGTGGATTGAGCGCGGACTGCAAACCAAAGTGTCACCAGTTCGATTCCCAGTCAGGGCACATGCCTGGCTTGTAGGCCAGGTCCCCAGTGAGGGCCACATGAGAGGCAACCACACACTGATGTTTCTCTCCCTCTCTTTCTCCCTCCCTTCCCTCTCTCTAGAAATAAATAAATAAAATCTTTAAAAGAAAAAGAAAAAAATGTCATGTGCTTTAAAATAACAATAACAGCAACAATAATGACAATAATAAGCAGCCGGGAGGCCCCGTTGTCACCAGTACGAATGGTGAGCCCACTCGTGTGTGGGGAGGTGGGGAGGTGGGGCAGAGGCCCTCCGGGAATGACATGCCTGGGGGCTGTCAGGTCCTTCTGCGTTTTCACTTTCCCATACCCCAGCCTTCTGCTGCCACCAGCCACAGAAGGGCACATGGTGCCTTCTTTGCCCTCAGGAAGGGAAATGGTGACTGAGGGCGGGCAGATGCCACTAATTGCTGGAGAACATGAAGGTGCTGTGGAGTGGTGAAGCCAGGCCTAGCATCAGGGCAGGCTTCCTGGAGGAGGTGATGCCTGAGCTGAAGCAGTAGGGCTTGCTGGGTGGTGGTGAGTGGCAGGGAGAGGGAAGGGTGTGTGTCAGCGCAGGGCTGGGCAGCCTGGCGTGGGCCGGGAGCGTGCGGGGGGCTGTGTGCTGGGGCGGGAGGTGGGAAGGTACGGGCCCATCTCATGGCAGTTCCAAATGCCAGCAAGGATCTTGGCCTCTGTCCCTGGGCAGCAGGGGGCCTGGGAAAGATCTAGAGCAGGAGAGGAAGCATCAGAGCTGCCCTCTAGAAGCTTCCTTCTGGCCACTGCACGGAGGGGCTGAAGGAGAAGGAGGCACAGTGGACCACCGGGGGGAGTGGAGATGGCGGCCTGTCCCAGTGAGGCGGGGAGCAAAGGGCGAATGTGGGAGACATTTTGAGGACAGCAATGGCAGACTTGGTGGCTGGTCCCATCAGCACCGTCCAGCGGGAAGGGGAGGAGAGGAAGGTGCGGCGGGGACCTGAGGCCTGAGCGAGCAGGTGGGTGGTGGTAACCTTGGCCGGCAGGAGACGTGTGGGCAGGAGTGGGCTTCGGTAAGATGGTGACTAGTCTGGCCATGCCTGGAGCATCTGTGGGCACCTGTGGAGGGTCCAGCAGGCAAAGGCCAGGCTCTGGGTGACCAGGGCATGAGGCCACCAGATGTAGAAAGGTCAGGGACAGAGTCTGGAGGAGCAGCCGTGTTTAGGGGCTGGGCCTTAGAGGGGCGCCCTGAACTGCGCAGGAGGGGGTGTGGCCACCGGGCCTCGGGCAAGGCCCTTGCCCTCTCCGGCCTCAGTTCCCTTCCCTGTCACACGACAGTGGCATGGATGTGCTAGAGGAGCTGCCAGCTGTGACCTTTTCTGAAGTGCCCCAGAGGGTCTGGAAGGGACCAAGCGAGGTGCCCTGGGGTGGCGGGGTGTCCCACAGGCGGCAGCTTTCATGGTGCGGTGTGGGAATGAGTGCGCTAACAGAGTTTGTGTGGCCAGAATTTCCTGAGCACCTGCTGAGAGCTGGTCCCTCATGTGGGGGGGCAGGGCAGAGGGGGGCTCAGCTGTGGTCCCCACGCTCAGAGTGGGTGTGTGATGATAAAGCACCCAGAAGGCCAGGAGTGTTGCCTTACTTTAAGCAACCCCAATCTGTGATAATATTTTATAAGAAATATTAGAGACCGGTTATTTATTTTACAAAACAATTTACAGGAGGGTTTCCTTAAATAGAAAACATCTCCAGTGGCTGTGCACTAGGTTTCCATTTGCCTGAGTCCCCTGCTGGCCCGTGAGTTCCTTGCTCATTTTCATCTCTTCCACTCGGTGCCAGGAATTCTTGGCCAGGCTTGCAGCAGGGGCTCGTTAGACATGGAGTGTCTGTCTGGGAGGCAGGGTGCAGCCCCTCTGGGGGTCCCCAGCACCTTGGGTGGCAGCAGGTCCTCTGAGATGCGAAGCCCTCTCAGTTAGTCATCAGCATTGGGTGCCCGGGGATCAGCGGCGCTGGCCTCTGTTGGCCTTGTGGCGCCCTTGGTGACAGCAGGCAGCGACTTGCACCCTGCTTGTACCCGAACCCTGAACATGCTCCCTGTCCCTCTCCACCTTGGGTTTCCCAGTCCTTCCCGGCCCCCTACAGGCCAGAGACCCGTTTCGCCAGCCCAGGGCCTGGTGCATAGTAGGCCCACAGGCATGTGGATAATGTTCTACAGCAGAAGGGACCCCCAGAAGTGGAAGCCAGAGCCCCAAGTGGGAAGGGCCTGGCTTGAGTCCTAGCTGCCCTAGAGCCAGGGCGGCGAGGGAGCCAGCAAGGGGAAGCCTCTCCCCCAGAGCGCCTGGCAGCAGAGGGCCTGGGAGGGGGGTTGGAACGAGATGCAGGCAGAGCAGCGCCTCCGCGGCTGCACGTCGGTGTGTCTTGGGCTCTCCCACCTCCCTTGGGCAAGTGGCTTCACCACTCTGGGCCTCCGTTTCCCCATTTAAGAAGTGGGTCTTCCCTGGCTGGTGTGGCTCAGTGGGTTGAGCGCTGGCCTGCCTTTGAACTGAAAGGTTGCTGGTTCGATTCCCAGTAAGGGTTTCAGGCCAGGTCCCCAGTTGGGGGTATGTGAGAGCAAGTGATCAATGTTTCTCTCACACATCGATGTTGCTCTCCCTTTCTCCCTCCCTTCCCCACTCTCTAAAAATAAACAATAAAATCTTTCAAAAAATATTAAGACCAGAAGAAATGGGTCGGGCGACCCGCCATCCTGTTAAGAGTGGGGCTGTGTCTGCACACAGATGAAGGCTGGCGGGGTCTTCCCTGCGGTCTGCCAGGTTCCCCGGTGGCACTGACTGTGGCACACCCGGGGGGGGTTGCTGTCTCGGCCGGGCAGGATTGCTGTTGAGACTGTGCTGGGGGCCGGAGCTGCAGCGGGGAACGCACTGTGCCCACAGGGCGGCCCCGATGCGGTGGGGGATGGATGCCCATCGTGGGGTCCGGTGAGAATGGGGGAGTTCACTGCAGGAGAGCGGGGAGCTGCCTTGGGGAGAAAGCAGGAGGAAGGGGCTGACTCGGGCCCTGTGGGGCCTTGATCTTCAAGGGGGATTTCCGGCTTTAGTCTGGGAGCCACAGAAGCTTCTGGAAGGGCTTTCACAGCGGACCGTCCGTGGATGCATGATAGATAGTGTTTTGAAAGGCTGTCTGGCAGCGAACAGAGCGGAGGGGAGGAACCCAGGCAATGCCAGGAGGTTCTGGGAGGCAGCGGTTGCCGTTCAGATGAGAGCCATTGGTGGCCTGGACGCACAGGAGTGTGGCCTGGACAGGTACCGGGTGGACTGGAGATGAGGGATAAGGCAGAGGGCAGAGTCAGGTGTGATTCAGATGATGGGACCGAGGCACAGAGTGGTTTGGTGATGGGCCCACCGTCACACAGCCAGTTGGTCAGGGAGCGAAGCATTTTCAGGCGGCGGCGGCTTGGCCTGCTCCTGCTGGTGGTGAGTGGCCCTGCACAGAGGCGCCGTGGGGTGGAGGCGGAAGGCAGGTCCGAGCCAGCAGGGCGATGCTGGCGGCCGCGTTCTCACACTTTATCCGCAGCCTGCTCAACGCCTGGTGTAACGGGGATGGATCAGGTGTCTGCGGCGAATGGGGGACCCGCTCTGTGTGGCCATAGCTCCATTAGGCAGGGTCGGCACACAGAGGAACCTTCAGGGAAGGAGGGAGCCAGGGCAAGATGGCGTGCGAGGGTCTGCCTCCGGGTGGTGTGGGTGAGGGTGAAGTCTCGGGACCCCTAGTGAGACACGCCGGTTCCCAGCTGACACCAGCGTTTCTTGGGAGATGCCTGGTCCTCGCCGCCCTTGGTTTCCCCACCTGTGAAGTGGAGGTGGTTCTAAGAGGGGTGGGAAAGTTGGGGCTCAGCAGAGGCCCGGTCCGTGCTCAGGAAACGTGGGGCGCTGTCGTCGTCCCCGTCGCTGCCATCGTTGTGGTCATGCTGCAGCCGACACCCACCCTCGCTGGCTGTGGGGCCAGTGGCCTCTGCTGTGGGGCACGTCACAGTCTGCCAAGCCAGCTTAGCCTGGGGGACGGATGACGTCCTCGAGGTGATGGGCTGGTGCCAGGGCCCGAGGCCCACGGTCTGCGAAGCCTAGGCCCCGGTGTGAGTGGAGACCACGGGTGGGGAGGATCAGGACATGACAGAGAGGACAGGCCTCTGTGTCACGGAGAACAGAGGGCTATGTGAGTCCAAGAAAGGCAGAGCGCAGGGCAGGGACGCAGGAGTCTGCAGGAGGATGGGACGGGGCTGACTTTGAGGAGCTGGGCGGTGCTTAGGGACTGTCCTTTGCCTGATTTTACCGGGTAAACAAACAGGAGGCCCAGAGAGGGTAAGGGCCTGGCTCAAGGTCACACAGCAGCTGGGCCGGGAGCAGACCTGCCTGCTTGCGTGTGGGCCTGGGCGCACCCCCCTCTGCGAAGGAGGGATTTCTCATTTACCCAGGGAGTTTAATAATGAATGAAGTCGAATGTCTTTAATGCAGGCAGCAGGCCTGAAGTAATAAGGGACTCTGTATTAATTCGGAAGTTAATGAATATGCAGGTGTGTCTGAATGATTAATGGGGCTTCTGAAGACCTTGGAAAGGCGTGTGTGAGCCGCTGATGATGGAAATGTGAATATTTCATGCCTCTGGGAAGTCGGAGAAACTGAGGAGCCGGTGGGCATTAATGAACCAGAGGACCCCACACCACAGAGGGCTGAATCCACAGACACTTGGGGGGGGGGTAGCCAGTGTCATGGCCGAGTGCACTCACTGCTTCCTGCGTGATCTTGAACAAGTCACGGGATCTCTCTGAGCCTCAGTTTCCTCCTCTGCGGAGTGGGCACAAAACTGGTACCTGCTTCCTCGGATCTGGAGGATGAAATGGGTGACAAGTCCTCAGCACAGGGGCAGGCACCGTCTGAGCCTCTGATACCTGTCACAGGCTTTCGAGAAAAGAGGGCAGAGAAGTGCTGAGGAAGGCCAAGGAAAGTGTCACAGTGACAATTAAATTCCCCTAATGTGGACTGGACTTAAGGTTTGTGGGGGGGATGTCTCTCATTATCTGCCCCTCGGCTCCTTGTAGCAGTTGCGTGGCGGGGGCGGGGGGTAGCCAGAGGAGATGGGTCTTGGGAAAGCTGGAGCTCAGAGAGGGTGTGTGCCTGCCCAAGTCACCCAGCCAGCTGGGGCAGCGTCAGGCCTGGGCCCACGTCCACATGCCTTGGCCTTGAATCTCAGAGGCGCTGGGGATGGAACCATCAACCAGCAAGAGGGCCCCCCCCACCCCGCCGTGCGCTGACCAGAGAGGGCCCCCAGCTATGATGGGCGTGCGGCTGGTCCACATCACCGCGCAGAGTCTCAGTTTCTCCACATGGCAAGTGAGGGTCTGTCTGCCGCCCAGGGCTGATGGGAGGCTTTGATGAGGAAGCAGGGCACCGACCCCTCGCCGGCGCCTGGTCTTTTGTGTTTGTGGCAGGGAGGGGTCCCAGACGCTGTGAATGTCGTCCCTGGGGTGCTTGGAGCAGCTGTGCTGGGAGTTTCTGTGCACCTGCCCTGTCTCGTTTCTGGGGAGCCGTGGGTGCTGGGCCACTTTGTAGGTCTGAGGCCTTGGGTGCATCCCGTAGTCTCTCTCAGCCTTCGTTCTTCGTCCTTCAAGTGGCAGCGACAGCATGGCCGTGGTGTATTAAGTGTGCGGGCCTGGCACGCAGCTGGTGGTGGGTGAAGTGAGGTGCCCCGCCCCTGTCCCCCCCACCCAGGGCCCACGTCACAGCCCTGGGCCCAGGCGAGCACCCTGTTTTATGCTCTCATGGTGCCTTATTAGCCCATGAACACTTATGGGTGCCTCCCGGGCACAGTGTTGGGCCGTGGGTTTACAGGGCGAGTGAGATCACCCTCCTGTCCCTGTCCAGGCAGAAGGCAGAGTCCCCAGATGCAAGCTGGGATGGGCCGCGGGCCGGGTCGGGGGAGAGGTGCTTGTTCGTCTCGCTGCCTTTCCCACTAAAGCTCCCACCTGAGGCTATCTTTCGGCTGGGGGTCCTCGGCTCGCAGCAGGAGGTGCTGAAAGAACGGTTGTTGGAATGACCGAGGGAGGGAATGAGTGAATGGCTGGGGTCCAGGCCCCTTTCCCTGTCTCTCCCCGGCTCCTGCCAGTGAGCAGAGGCACAGCCCAGCCCCGCCCTCGGCTGTCCCAGGTGGGCCCAGGTGAGCCTGCCTCACATCCTTTGTTCTGCTCCCCAGGTCTCTGGCCGGGGCGCCGAGGGCCTCCCTCCTGCCTGCCTGGCTGGGTCAGGGAGCGACAGTGTGTTGGGTGAAGAACTTGAGCCATCATGGTCATGGGGTAGCATGCTGTTGACGGACGAGGAAACCGAGGCCCAAGGGGACAGGACTCTGGGCATGGCGAGGGTTACAGACCCCTGACCTGCTTCTGGAGTGTGGCCCTGGCCCACTGGCCTGGCTGTGTACCTACAGTCTGCTGATCTGTGTTAACACTGCGGCCGGCCCAGGCCTTTGCAGCCCGGAGACCTCAGTATGGCTTTGAACCCTCTGGTGGCTGCGGAATCAGAGCCCGCCCCCATGGGAAGGGAGAACAGGGCTTCTCACTTTCCCCTCCCGGCCCTGGGGCTCCTGCTGCGCCTGGGCTGGGCCCGGCCGGGCCACCCTGTGGCAGGCTCGACGCCTTTGTCTGGGGTTTGTTGCCACGCCTTGCTCCCCTCCAGCTCTTCAGGGAGACCATGGGTGCCGCGTGGCATCAGGGGCACGGGCTGCGAGGCCTCAGGCAAGCTGCCCCCCTTCGAGCCTCAGTTTCCTTATCTGTTCCTGCGTTTCCTTGTTGGGCGTATTTCCTACCCGACTTTGTGGGTCAGCCTCTGAGCACAGTGCTTGTGAGTTGGAGTCACTGTTGGTGCCCCTCGCATCTCTCGTAGTCCTCATCGCAAACGGTCCGTGGAGCCCCCAGGGACTGGAGTGTCATCTCCACTGGACAGATGAGGCCACCAAGGCCCTAGGGGCGGCATGGCTTGCCAGGGCCATACTGCCCGATGGGACAGAATTCGGACTCATCTAAGTCCGAATTTTCCAGCTTCCCAAACCCTGTCTCCTTCCCAGGGCCCTCACGGTCCTTGGGAGGCCAGACTCCTCCCCCCGCCAGCTTGGTTCCCGCCCCTGTCGCCACGGGAACAGCTCCACTAACTCTATGCTTCTCTTACAGAGCAGAGACGACTGGCTGCCCTGAGCGCAATTCAATTCAACAGACATTTACTGAGTGCCTACTATGCGCCAGGCCTTAGGCTAGGCACTGGGGTGGGGGAGCAGAGAGGAAGATGAGGGTCCCATCCTCAGGTAGCTCTGGGCTGGGGGGCTCAGAGAGGACAGTCAAGGGCTGAACAGCAGCTCAGAGTCAGGAGAGAAGCTGCCAGGCTGGAAGCAGCAGATACCTGGGTTCAAGTACATCCCTGGGGAGCTTCTGTCCCTTGGCTGTGCCTCAGTTTGCCCATCTATAAAACAAGGGGAGAAGAGCTGGGGTGAGACAGTCCCTAGGATCTTTCCAGGATTCCATGAGGACGGACCGGGGGGCGGGGGTAGAGCAGGGAAGCTACCACTCTCCCCGCAGAAATCTCTGAAAGCTTCTCAGGGGAGGAGGCATGAGGTCTGGGCTATAGAGGGCGGGGAAGTGTGGGAATGGCACCTCAGGCTTAGGAACAGTGTGAACAAAGGCCCAGGGGACACATGCAGATGGACTGTGAAGGGAGGTCGTGGGGATGAGCTTAGAGAGGGAGGGAGGGGCCCAGGGGCTACACTCTGGGGTGTGAGCTCTATTTTGTGTGCTGTTGAGGGGGAGCGTCAAGAGCAGATGGCCCTGCTTTGTCCTGCGCCCTTCTCTCCTGTCTCCCTGGGACGCACTTCAGGATCACGGTCCTGTAGGGGCACATGGCTGTGGTCGTGCCCGCACCGTGCCAGGCACTTTGTACTGCAGCCCTAACGAATGGGCATTAGGGACCCACTTCACAGGTGGGGGCGGCGAGGCTGAGAGAAGGGAGCTTTTTGCCCAAGGTCATGATCTGATCCCCGACCCCCTGCTTCTCTCACGAGTGCTCACTAAGGCGGGGTCTCCACTCTGTGTGACATCTCCCGGCCTAGGAAGCCCCCAAGCTCCAAGGAGTGCCTGCCAAGGGCACACAGATGGGTTTGGAGGGGTAGGGGGGAGTCCCTCAGATGTCGTTGGCAAGACCGGCTTTCTCCTGCCCCTTCAGGGATCCTCTGAAATGGGAGTGAGGCGGGGTTCCTTCCCACACTGCAGATGAGCAGACTGAGGCCCTGGGAGTCATGTGGCTAGTTCAAGGTGGTGGCAGTGACAGCCTGGGTAGGGAGCCCCATCTCCTTATCAGTTCTTATCTTGGTTCAAGTCCCTTAAGGTTTGGGCAGGAGCTGACCCCCACAGCCCTCCACAGGGAGTGGAAGAGACTGGCATTGGAATCACAGACCTGGGTTCAAATCCTGGTTTTGTCTTGCACAAATGGTGTGATCTTGAGCAAGTCACGAATTACTCTGAGCCTCGGTTTCCTTATCTATAAAGGGAGAGAGCAGGCCTCTTTCATTCAGTCACTAACAAATATCTGTTGAGCACCTACTGGGTGCCTGGTGCTGGGCTGTAATGAAGAATCTGGGCCCTTCCTCGGAGAACTCAGTCCAAGGGTACAAGCAGTAGCTGTGCTGTTGGTCGTGATGGAGGAAGCCCAGGGGGCTATGGGAACCCCCAAAAGGACCCTAGCTGTTATAATTGGTAGGGGGAGGCAGGAGGGCAGGAGAGGAGAGCAGGAACCAGCTCCGCAGGCCCCATGGCAGGGCCTCCAGTGTCTGTTGCTGGAATTTTCCCCGGTCAGTAGGGAGCCAGTGAAGGCTTTTGAGCAGGAGAGTGCCACGTTCAGATTTCCGTTTTCAAACTTGCTCGTCCTGGTGAGACTGAGGCAGAGACCGGCAAGGATGCTAATTGAGAAAGTCACTGGGGCGGAGGAAGGAGGCTGGAGCAGCAAGTGGGCACACAAAGAGCTTCCAGGTGCGGGGAGCTGAGCAGCTGTGGCTGCTTCCGGCTGGTCTGGGACTGGGGGACAGAAGCAGCGGTGGGGCATGGGCGGACTTGGAAGGTGAGCCCAGAAGTGGACGTGGATGAGTGGCCAAGGAAGAGAGCCAAGACCCAGTGGCCAGGGCATGGTCAACACATCCAGTTGATGGAAGAAGCCACGAGAGGGTATGAGATGGGGGTGGGAGTGATAGAGGAGAGCCGAGGGTGGGACCAGGACCCCAGGGAAGGCAAAGGAGCTGGAGGAGGAGCAGCCTGGGGGGGCAGGTCTCTGCTCAAGGGTGGCACACTCCCAGAAGGCAGGTGTCAGGAAATTACAGGAGTCACATGTGTCAGGCACTTTTTCCAGTGCCAGGTGCAAGGAGGGGCCCAGGAGGGTCAGTCCCCACCTGTCTCTTCAGCAGAGAGCAGGCCGGGCAGGGGAAGCAGAACCTAGCCTGCCCCCTCGCCATCTGGAGGAGGAAGGTGTTTGAGGAGGGAAAGGGGAAGGAGCATGTGCGTGCATAGCAAGGTGGAGCGAGGACGAGGGAGCCAGGGAGCAGGAGCTGAGGAAAAATTACCTTCTGCCAGGACCTTGTTATTCAGCCCAGTTTTCAAAGGCCCGCAGCTGTCACGCCGAGATAATCCGTTAATTATGGCGGCCATTGTGCTTTGGCAATGGGGGCAAAGCAGAGGCTGGGGACCAGGCTGGAGGGGTGTGGGGAGCAGGTCTTGGGGCATGCTGGACCTACGAGAGGGGGCAGGGACAAGCAAAGAGGGGCGTACTGCCTTCCAGAATGAAAGGAAGCCCCTGTCAGGGACCAGACTGCACCCCTTTTCTGCTGCCACCGTCTCGTCAGTGGGTGATGGGGACCCAGGCCACAATAACCAGTAGCAGCCAACCTTGAGCACACACTGTGTGCCAGACCCTCTGGGGTAGTGCCCTTCCAGGCCCATCGTACAGAAGAGGAGGCTGAGACTCAGAGGAAAGGAGCAGCTTGCCAGGGCCACACTGTTGGTTCAGGGGCAGAGCTGGGATTTGAGTGGAATGAGGCCGCCCTTCCAGGAGAACCTCAGGGAGGGCCAGTCTCCGAGGACTGGCCGCACGGACGTGGTGGCTGCAAGTCCCAAGGGGTGGTGTCCGCACAGCCCGCAGCCATGGGGCGGCCCTCCCTTGGGCATGCCTGGGGCTCCTCTGCAGGGACAGGGCTTCCTTGTTCTCCAGTGCTACAGCTGCAGGCCTCCGTGGGCTCCCCCACCCGCCAGGCCACCCCTGTCCCAGAGAAACTAGTCTCAGTGCCAGGAGAGCGCCCCCTTGTGGCCGCATGGTTTAGTCGTGGTGGGCTCTGGCCCTGATGGTCCATGGGCCCTGGGTGTTGGAGCCTGGAGAAGCAGTGGGGAGGACAGGCAGGAGTCCCAGGTGAGCAGAGCGAGAGGAGCAAGGGGCCATTCCAGAACCCTAAGAGCCTTTTGCTGCAGGCCCTGCCCTGGGCTGTGGCTCCAGCAGTTGAGGCCTGAGGCCTGGTGTCCACACCAGTCTTGGCCGGAACCTCAGCCCAGGCCAGCTGGCAGTGTTAGATGGGGTGGGAATTGTACTTGGGAATAAGTAACCCATTAACCCCAACAGGGACCCCAAACTCGACCCAGCAACCCAAGCAGCATTGTTGGAGAGCCAGGAGCCCCACAGAGTAACAGGCAGGTGTGGGGGGCCATCTGGTTTGGGGTTCCTACCCCAGCGGGCCTGCTTGGATGGAGCCAAGCTGGCAGGGGTTGTGGACAGAGCAGGGCAGCTTGAAGTTCTGCATAACTGGTGACTGACCACAGAGACCAAAACTCAGTAGACATTTGGGCCCAAGGGCCTGTAGATACAGTGTAGGGCTCTTGAGCCCCCCAAAAGACCCAGAGCCACCGAAACAGTGAGGCAGGGATGGGGGTGCCCTTGGGTCCCAGATCAGGAGACTCATGGGGTCCCCCACACAGGCTGGGGTTCTAACCGTCCCCACTCTGGGATTTCCTCTCTTGCTGGCCTTGAAAACTCCGGTGTCTAGGGGCCAGTGGGCACCTCAGCCAGAGAGGCAGGGAGGAGGGCAGGCCCACGGGGGCTCGTGACCCCGCTCTGTTCCCGACAGGATGCAGAGCCCTGGCAGCCATGTCTCCCAGGGTTTCCAGTAGATTCCAGAAATGGGGATTTAAAAAATAAAATCTCCCAAGTTTTCAACTTGGGCAACTAATTAAAAAAAACAGCTCTAAAAATGACTGCCCAGATGAAACAATATCGCGCAGCATCTTTCGACCCAGTGCCCCGTGCCAGGGAAGGTCAAAGCCACTGTGCAGCGGTTTCCACCTCTGAAGTGGGATAAGAAGAAGGTAGTGCTGAGGATTAACAGGAGACTGCGTAGGCCCCGCCCACGACTGTTTTCATCTCACCCGCCCGCACCCCCGCCCCCAGGCTGGCTCTGATGGGGCCGCACTCCCCCAGAGCCTCCAGTCCCCCGATGGGCCCTCCTGCGTCACTCTGCCTTGGGACAGCCCCGAGGATGTTGGAAGGCAGGGAAATGTTCACCCCTGGGGCCCCGGAGGAGGAGCAGGTGGAGGAGGCAGAGCCGGAGGGTGGGCCTAGCTGGCGCCTAGTACATAGTAGGTGCTCCATAAATGTTTATTGAATGAATGAATGGAGGCCATGCAGGCAGAGGCAGCCGCGCGTGTGCAGGCACTGGTGAAAGAGCGGGTCCAGTGGAGACTGGTGAGTAGTGCCTGGGGCCACAGCTGAGTGGGGGCCTGGGGTGTGCTGGAGCCAAGACCAGGAGGCCAGCAGGGGCCAGGTGGGGGAGGCAGGGACTAGGTGAGGAGGCAGAGGTCAGGTGGGGGGACAGGGGTCAGCTGGGGGAGGTAGGGGTCAGGTTGGGGAGGCAGAGGCCAGGTGAGGAAGCAGGAGTCAGGTGGGGGAGGCAGGGGTCAGCTCGGGGAGGTAGGGGTCAGGTGGGGGAGGCAGAGGCCAGGTGAGGAAGCAGGGGTCAGGTGGGGGAAGCAGTCATCTGAATAGCCTGGAGGATTCTGGGAAAGCCAGAGATGACCCTGGGGGTGGGAGTAGGAGACGGACCTTTAGTACAGCTCACCCTTGGCCGTGGGCAGGAGGATCCCATGTTCTGCCAAGTGCCTGGTGGTGGGTGCTGGGCCGCTTGGGGCGGGGGAGTGGGTGCCGGGGAGTGGGCTGCGTGACCTTGGCCGTCTGTGAAACCAGTGGCAGGCGGCTGGGTGGTTTCCAAGGCCAAGCCTTTTGGTAAAAACCCTTCCATCCTCCTGCCTACCTCCTTCCACTGAGGCCTAGACACAGTGCAGGTGCTGATGACAGATGTGACGCCCCTGGGGGCAGGGGAGGCCCAGGGACCCGCTGAGTGCACGGCGGCGGGGGGCGGGAGGGGGGGGGGGGGGGGGGGGGGGGGGGGGGGGGGGGGGGGGGAGGGGTACCCAGTGGGCAGTTTACTGAAGGCTTCAGGACAGGCCGGTAAGGCAGAGACACGTGCGCACAGCTCTTCTCCCCGAACAGATGAGGAAACTGAGGCCCAGAGGGGTAAGGCACTGACCTGCCCAAGGTCGCCCAGCCAGCCAGCCCAGCCATCAGTGTGTCCTAACTGCCTGTGACCCTGCGCGCGAGCCCCGCCCCTGCTTGGGCCAGGGCCCCTGGGCTTGGAGAGGGTGCCGGTGTGCGGGGGTCTTGCAGACCCTGTCGCCGTCAGCTCTGGCTGCTGTTGGTGTGGCGCCCTTCTTACTGAGCTCCTCCGGGTAAGTGGGCGCTCAGCGCGGTGCCGGGCACGTAGTAAGTGTGCATTGCGTGTGTGGGAGGAACGTGGGTGAGTGTGTATGTGCCCCGCCCGCCCCAGGGCTGAGCTGCAGGCCTGCTTCCTCTTTCCTCAGGACACGGACACGGGTGCGGCCTGCTTGCCCGGTGCAGGGCGGCACAGAGGCGGGAGTGGGCGCCGGGTGTCGAGGGGCAGCACCCGGCTCCCCTGCGGGGGGGGAGGGCAGCACCCGGCTTCCCTGCGAGGGGGGCAGCACCCGGCTCCCCTGCGAGGTGGAGCAGCTGGCACAAAGGCATGAGCCTAACAAGACGTGATTGAATGGGGGTGGACAGACGCCCAGCACCTCTGGTGAAACCCAAACAGAGGACGTGCTGCAGGCGTTGGAGCCGCATGGCCGGGGGGGAGGGGTGTGAGGGGCTTGGTTGACAGCTAAGACAGTGAGGTGAGGACACACGCTGGCGCTGCTCCAAGAAGCCGGGGGCCAGAGCGAGCGAGGCGGGGCCCCTGGTGCCTACCACTCCTCAGGCCGCATTGGCACAGATGCGTGGCGCCGAGTGACCCCTTTTTCAGAGGGACCTTGACAGCAAGCGTGGCCCTGGTCAGCGGGACCCGAGGGTGGGGCATTGGCCACCATGGTGTACGAAGAGCAGGGGAGGACAGGAGGCTATGCACCTTGGATAAGCCGACTGCAGGGGCATAAGATAGCAAATGTCCAAAGGACTTCTGATGGGGACCATCGGCTGTGCTCTCGGGCCCCGGCCAGCGCTGGGACTGATGCACGGCGGTACATGGAGCCAGATGTGGCTTTGTAATACAAGAAGAAATTTCTAACAGAGCTGGTCAGGAAGGCACTAAGCAGCCTCAGATGGGTGCTGAGATCCCTGTCCCTGGAGGTATGCAAGTTGAGGGGAGATCACCTCTGCAGGGATTCTGGAAAGTCTGACAGTTATAAGAGCTCAGGCTGCTCCAGGTTCCTGGCTGTGTGGTCTTGGGTAGGTCATTGCACCTCTGAGCTGGCTTCCTCACCTGTAAAATGGGGGTCGTGGGGCTAAAAGGAGGACTCAGCACACTTTTGGCACAATGTGGGCACCCCATCAGAAGTGGGGTCCCTTCCTCTGGTAGTTAGCACCCTGCCCCTGGCTCTAAGCTCTCATTCTACACATCCTGTCCTGGGCACGCACTCTGTGCGTGCCTGACCCTGTTCCAGGCCTGGAGGGTACAGCGGTGAGGAGCGTAAAGCCCGCTTTGACTGGATGATGGGGTCGGGGGCAGGGAGAGTGTGATAATAAAGGACTAAATGATGTCAGGCAGCAGTGAGTGCTCTGAATGGACCAAAGGCAGCGTGGAATGACCAGTGAGTTACCTCAGATTTGGTGTCAGGGGAGGGTGGGGCTGGGGGGAGCAGTTGAGCGGAGACCTGAATGGGGTAATGAGTTGTTCAGATATGGTGGGGGCGGCACGTTTCAGGCAGAGAAAAGAGCACGTGCAAAGGCCCTGCGGTGGGAGTGGGCCTGGGGGTTTGAGGGGCACCGCTGGCCTGGAACAAGTGGCTCCTGATCGATGGAGAAATTCACGTCTCTCTCGGCTTATGCACAATCCATGCTGGCACACTTCCCTGCTGGGGAGGGAGGTGCTGTCTGCCTGGGAAACCCACCAGGTAGCCCATGCATGTCCAGTCCCTGCCACAGGCCCAGCTATTTAGAGGAAGCTGGGGAAGCAGAGAACCTCAGTTTCCTCATCTGTAAAATGAGGCTAACAGCGCCAGCCATGTAGGGTGGCACAAGATTTAAGGAACACAGATGCCAGACACGAATGAGCCATTGGGTAAGGGACAGCCGAGCCTGTCTTATGAGTGAGGAGACTGAAGCCCAGAGAGGCTAATTCATGTGCCCTGTATCACACAGCTCAGCATGCCATCCAAGGACCCTCTGCCTCCATTGGTTTTCTTCCCATGCGTTTTTCTCTGTGCCCTGCAGCTGGGGCTCACTGCACCTGAAACCCCAACGGTTCACTTGCAAGTAGCAGCTCAGTGGTGAAGGCATAGCTACCCCTTTTTAGAGGTGGGGAATCAAGGCTTAGAGCAGCCTGACCAAGGAGCCCTGGTGAGGTAGAGGCAGAGACAGCAATGCCGTGTCCAGCCCCAGGGGGTGGCGGGCTTTTTCCCAGAGGGCAGAGTGTTAATAGCCCATCTCTGGGGCCCCTGCACTGGTGCTGCACTTCCAGCACAGACGGGTGAGGCGGCCGCCTGCCCCGGGAGCTCTGGCTGGGTCCCAGGAGTCCCTGGGCCTCCTGGTCCCGGGTGATGGCATGGACACAGACAGTGACAATGGCACCTTGGGGAGCCTTGGCCAGCCCATCCCAGGGAGGAGCTTGTGCCAGGGCTTATCAGCAGCGGCAGAGGAGACTTCCTTGGCTAAGCCTCATGTCCTGGATGGCTGGAACATGCACTGCCTTCCTCACTCGGTCCCTGTCCCCGTGGGGGTGTGGCCCTGTGAGCAGGAGCCCCAGGTGGGCCTGTGCCGGGCCTCCCGCTCGGCACACAGGATATCTGTCTCCACCGTGTCCCGGGCTTCTGGGGGAGCCCTGGGAGCGCACTCATCTTGGCATGCAAGTGGGGAAACGGGGGGTTGGAGGGGCCTGCGACTCACCCGAGGTCTCCGCACTGGACAGCCCTGTGCCTCCCTGGCGGACCCCTGCTCCCCCCCCCCACTCCCCATCCTTTGGCCAGGGGACATTCAGGCAGACCTCACCCCGGCCATCCTCTCACCTGGCTGGGGAGGGGAGGCCAAGGACGCCGAGCCCTGGGGCATGGCCCTATGTGGAGAGGATGCGCATCAGCTCACTGCAGCCTCGAGAGGTGGGAATTATTCATCCCGCTTCCCAGGCAAAGACAGGCTCGTGCCCCGTGTCCCTGGGGAGCCCGCAGGAGCCATGCCAGGGCAGTAGGTCCCAGGGCGAACTCCAGGTTGGCAGCTCAGGATCTGTTGCTGTCACCCTGGGTCCTGAGCCTGACTTACCACCAGCGGAACATGTCCCTTTCCCAGTCCCGGCCTCAGTTTCCCCTCTGGGAAGGGCTGGGAGTGGCTCCTCCTCCTTCTTCCAGCTCCAAAGTGCTAGGATTCAGAGTCCACAGAGGGGCCCCAAACCTCGGGGCATCTGGAGAAGAGAGGCGCAGAAATCAACCACTGCTGTTCGGGAGAGGGCGTTGCTGAGACTCGGGGGCGGGGGACATGTCCCCAGAGTGACACAGACCTTCTGCGTGGTGCCCGTGCGGAACCGAGGCCCCGCCTCAGCTCTGCCCCCCAACAGACCCATTGGGTCTCGCTGACTTCTCGCCTCTCTCCATCTGACGGTGTCCCCATGAGGAGGCACATCAGACGGAGTGTAGCCAGTGAGACTGGGGCCCGCCCCAAGATCCCTCAGTCCCTCAACTTTGCCATGTGACTTTTCTCCGTGGTGGAAGGAGAGAGGGACCCTTAATGAGGTGCTGGCAGGGCACCTCTGGCCAGGGGCTCCTCATGGCCCTCACACCTGTTTGGGAGGGGCCGGCCCAGTGGGGGCAGGCGGGTAGAGAGGGGCCCCTGCAGGCCAGGTCAGCCGGGAGCGCTGCACTTTGCCGGACCTGTCCTGGCCGGGACTGCGCCATCAGCCACACCCTGCCAGCTTTAGCGCCATCTAGGCCCTGGGCAGAAAAGGCCGCTGCTTCCAGCAGCTGCTTCCTGCCACTCCCCTCACCCCCTGAACTGGTCACAGTCTGCATTTCAGCAGCTCAGCTGGCCCAGTGTCATCTGTCTCCCTGTCCCTGAGTAGGGGGCAGGTGGGCAGCGGGTGCTCTGTCTCCTCCCGTACCAGCCCCCCCAGCTATCATCTCGCTGTGCTGCTCTGCAGGCCGTCAGTTTCTCTGTCTCAGACGCAGCCTCAGGTCCTCCATCGTTCCCTACTCAGCTGTCTCCATGTGGTTGCTTTTCTGATTTGTCCTTCCTTTCTCTCCCCTGCCCCTCAGGGGTGTGGGGGGGTAGCATCCTGCTCCTCCCACTAGTGTGTGTGCTGTGGAGGGTCCCCCTCAGAGCAGGGGAAGGGTGTGATCCTCCAGATCCCAGCCCCAGGCCCGAGAGACCCCCATCGGCCAGCACCCTCTCCCTCATACCTTCTGTGGGTGCACAGCAGGCTGGCTGGGGCCAAGCGCTGCTGTCAGTGCCGTCAAAACCCTTCCGCTCCCCCTCCTGGCTGCGTCAGGCCTCCACGGGCGGTGGGCAGGCAGCCCAGGGACAAGGACAGGCACACGGTAGCTGACGCACACGGGACGGTGGTGGGGGACCCTTCTCCCCCCTATGTCTGAGTCACTGCGGAGAGTCCTGGAGACCAGGAGGATGGGGGCAGGGCCACCTTGAGGGCTCAGGTGGGCAGAGCTCGGAGTGGAAGGGAAGAGGTGGGACAGGACTGGCCCCCACCCCAAGCCTGGGCCCCTTCTTCTCCTCTCCTCCCTCCCCCTCAGCCTTTTCATATTCTCCCAGCATGGCCTGGGCTGGCCCAGGTGCCCGCAGCTCTGCTTTGCCTAACAGCCCCTGGACCTGGCTAAAGTGGGTGCTGGTTTAAGCAATTCGGATCTGAGGAGAGGGAACAGGGGCGGGGGCAGGTCTGTGGGCTAAAGTTGCACATGTGTGCACATGCATACATAATACATGGGCTAAACATGTCGACATAGAGGCAGGCATTTGCCTGTGTTCCCGATGCACCCCCCCCTTGCATACCCATGCTTACTCTCAAGTGCCCCTGTAGCTGGCCGAGAGGGCACGTAGCCTGTGCACACAGGCAAGCGTGTGTGCTCACGCCTGCCCTCACATCCATCTCCTGGTGTGTGTCAGCACCCCCACACTGGCGCTGTGAGCCAGCACACACCTGCGTGCGCACCTGCATACAAATGTGGTCCCCAGACGTTTCTAGCTGGAGGAGGTGCAGACGGAGGGTTCTCTGACAGGGCGAACTTGGCGACCCAACCTCCAGTGCAACCTCGCCGCCCGTGTGTACACGTGTGTGTGTGTGTGCGCACATGCGGGGTCGAGGGAGGACCAGGACCCCAGAAGGGGTGGGACTGGCCTGGGGTCCCCTAGGAGCCAGCGGCCACCTGGGGCAGGAGCCCAGGCCTCCAGCTCGTCCTCGGCCTGCATTGCGCAGCCAAGGACAGGGAGGCTGCCTGCTGCCCGGGCTCCCCTTCCTGCCGCTGCCTTGCGGCGCCCCACCCCCACCCCTGTCTGGCCCCACGTCCCTCGCTGCTCCTGCACGGTGGCGCTGAGACGTGTGAGGCCACCTCTCCTGCAGGTCCTGATGGTCACAGCCTCTGACTCCAGGTTTCATCTGAGGGGTCATCTGGATGCCCCGGTCACCTGCCACCTCAGCAAAAACCTGCTTGGACCTCTTTGGGCAGTTCCCCCTCCCTGCTCCTCTTTCCTCTGTTCTAGCAGCCCTCTGGGGCTTAGGGCTGCAAATTGGTTTTACTTTAAAGACAAAGGTTTAATATTTTTTTTTCTCAAAGCGTTCTTCTTCCTGGAGTTTCCCAGGAGAAGGGGCAGGAAACAGAGGTGGCTCTCATAAGCAGCCTTTGGCTTGCCTTACCCAAACCTGGGCTTCTTTTGCCTCATCTTCACATCCCTGGCCACTGCCCAGGGTGGGGGGAGGGAGCACTGGGCGGGAGCTGGAGCCCCATCTGGCTGCGGGGCTGGGTCTGGCTCCCCAGGCCACCGGGACAAAGCCTCCCCTCTTCTGGGGCTCGGTTTCCCCGCTTGGAAAATGAGGGTCTGCAGGCTCTGAGCCCTGCACTGCCGCCTACCCGTCTGTGTCTTGGGCACAGGCAGCCCAGCTCACCTCACTTCTTCCCCTGAAGATGGCCAGGCAGGGACCGGGTCCCCGCTTTATGTATGTGAGGAGACAGACTCAGGTGGTGTGCTTGGTCTACCTAATTGGGCCCAGTGGGCTGGGCTCCAGACCTTGTGATTTCCGCTGCCTCAGGAGCCTTGATCCTGGCCCAGGCTGTGCCATGTGACTCATGGCAAGTCCCTGCCTCTCTCTGGCAGAGCTTTGATCCCAGTATTCTGGAGGTCTTCGGCTTGTATGCCTGCCTGAGGGCTCCCCTGCCACCCCCCCATCTTTGAGAAGGTGGGTTTGGGGGGGGGTCTGGCTTCTCCCTCTTGCCCTCTTTCCCTCAGCTCTGCTCCTGTCTGCAATGGGAGCTTGTCCACGTCCTCCTCTTGCCGGAGACCCCAGCCTCCGCATCCCCCTCCTGGGGGGCCCACCGCGGGGCTGCTCTGCTCCCCTCCCCCATGGAATCCAAGACAAGGGAATTATTTTTGGAACAAGAGCAGTTACACAACAAATGAATTATTTATCTCTGGGCACGGAGGAGAGGAGGCATTTCGCTGGGTTTCTTAATTCCTTTTCTGGATCGGAGGGTGCCTGCCCGGGTACGTGGCCACGTGTGCACGGCCCGTTTGTCCTACACAAGACTAGGTGTGCGTGTGTGTGTGTGTACCTGTCTGTGTGGAGTCTGGATCACGTGGGGCGCGTGGGTCCTTGTGTGGGCGGGTGGGCGAGCGTGGGCACACGTGAGCTAGGCCGTGTGTAAGTGCATGTGAGTGCACGTGAACCTGACCTGTTAACTTGCCAGTCTCCTTTCTGTGCCCACTATCCTCAGACTTTGCCCCTCCCCCCCTTCCCTCCCTTGCCACCCACCACACTCCCTTCTTTCCTGTATGGGACCCCAGGGTGCTGCTGGCACAGAGGACCCCCGCAGCGGGAGGGGGTGGAGAGGGGACTGGGGGGCCTGCACTGGACTTCGAGGGGCCGCTCTGAACCTGTACACTGATCTGTCACTCCCTTCTCGGTGCTGCCTTTCAGGAACCAGGTGACAGATGGGTCTCTTCCTTCCTGCCCCTGTCTCACTTGCTCCCCCTCAGAGCTCCACTCTCCAGTCTTCCATGGGAATCGTCTGAAGTTCTGAGCCTAGAACCTGAGGAGGAAGGAGAGGAGGAGGAGGGAGAGGAAGTCAAGCCCCGAGAGCCGGTGCACGTCCCCAGCAGAAGAGCAACGTGGGAAGCAGGCTGTGGGGCCCGCAGCGCCCCTGGCCCCGGCCTGGCCGTGGTGCCCGGTGCCTGCTGGTAGCGCCCCAGAAGGCCCCCGACGGTTGGCACTGGCGGTGCCTGCCTCACCTGGGGCCCCTGTGTTGGGGGTCGCCCCCAAGATGGTGGCGGCCCCAGGGAGGACTGTGCTGCCAGCCCCAGCCTCCGCCCGCTAGGCCCCCTGCGCCCTGCACCCCGAGCCCCGCCCGCGGGGGGCGTGGCCAGCGCCATGCTGCGCCTGGGGCTGTGCGCGGCTGCGCTGCTGTGCGTGTGCCGGCCTGGCGCCGTGCGTGCTGACTGCTGGCTCATCGAGGGCGACAAGGGGTACGTGTGGCTGGCCATTTGCAGCCAGAACCAGCCACCCTACGAGACCATCCCTCAGCACATCAACAGCACCGTGCACGACCTGCGGCTCAATGAGAACAAGCTCAAGGCCGTGTTCTACTCGTCGCTGAACCGCTTCGGGAACCTCACCGACCTCAACCTCACCAAGAACGAGATCTCCTACATCGAGGACGGCGCCTTCCTGGGCCAGTCGAGCCTGCAGGTGCTGCAGCTGGGCTACAACAAGCTCAGCAACCTGACCGAGGGCATGCTGCGCGGCATGGGCCGCCTGCAGTTCCTCTTCGTGCAGCACAACCTCATCGAGGTGGTGACGCCTGCCGCCTTCTCCGAGTGCCCGAGCCTCATCAGCATCGACCTGTCCTCCAACCGCCTCAGCCGCTTGGATGGCGCCACCTTCGCCAGCCTGGCCAGCCTCATGGTGTGCGAGCTGGCTGGCAACCCCTTCAACTGCGAGTGTGACCTCTACGGCTTCCTCACCTGGCTCGTGGTCTTCAACAACGTCACCAAGAACTACGACCGCCTGCAGTGCGAGTCGCCGCGTGAGTTTGCCGGCTACCCGCTGCTGGTGCCCCGGCCTTACCACAGCCTCAACGCCATCACCGTGCTCCAGGCCAAGTGCCGCAATGGCTCGCTGCCCTCCCGGCTCGACAGCCACCCCACGCCCTACTCCACTGACGCCCAGCGGGAGCCGGACGAGAACTCGGGCTTCAACCCCGACGACATCCTTTCGGTGGAGCCGCCGGCCTCATCCACCACGGATGCATCCGCCGGGCCTGCCATCAAGTTGCACCACGTCACCTTCACCTCGGCCACCCTGGTGGTCATCATCCCACACCCCTACAGTAAGATGTACGTCCTGGTCCAGTACAACAACAGCTACTTCTCTGACGTCATGACGCTCAAGAACAAGAAGGAGATCGTCACCCTGGACAAGCTGCGGGCGCACACGGAGTACACCTTCTGCGTGACCTCGCTGCGGAACAGCCGCCGCTTCAACCACACCTGCCTGGCCTTCACCACGCGGGACCCGGTCCCGGGCGACCTGGCGCCCAGCACCTCCACCACCACCCACTACATCATGACCATCCTGGGCTGCCTCTTCGGCATGGTCATTGTGCTGGGCGCTGTCTACTACTGCCTGCGCAAGCGGCGCATGCAGGAGGAGAAGCAGAAGTCTGTCAAGGTCAAGAAAACCATCCTGGAGATGCGCTACGGTGCCGAAGTGGAGGCCGGGTCTGTCGTCCACGCGGCCCAGAAGCTGGGTGAGCCCCCAGTGCTGCCAGTGTCCCGCATGTCCTCCATCCCCTCCATAATTGGGGAGAAGCTGCCCACCTCCAAGGGGCTGGAGGCCGGGCTGGACACGCCCAAGGTGGCTACCAAGGGCAACTATATTGAGGTGCGCACGGGCACGGGAGGGGATGGCCTGGCCAGGCCGGAGGATGACCTCCCGGACCTGGAGAATGGCCAGGGCTCGGCCGCTGAGATCTCCACCATTGCCAAGGAGGTGGACAAGGTCAACCAGATCATTAACAATTGCATCGATGCCCTCAAGCTGGACTCAGCCTCTTTCCTGGGGGGTGGCAGCGGTGGCGGGGACCCTGAGCTGGCCTTCGAGTGCCAGTCCCTCCCTGCAGCCACGGCAGCCTCCCCGGCAGCCGCCCCTGGGGCGCTGGAGCGTCCCAGCTTCCTCTCGCCCCCCTACAAAGAGAGCTCCCACCACCCGCTACAGCGCCAGCTGAGCGCTGATGCGGCCGTGGCCCGGAAGACCTGCAGTGTCTCGTCCAGCGGCTCCATCAAGAGCGCCAAGGTCTTCAGCCTGGACGTGCCTGACCACCCAGCGTCCGCGGGGCTGGCCAAGGGTGACTCCAAGTACATCGAGAAGGGCAGCCCTCTCAACAGCCCCCTGGACCGGCTGCCGCTGGTGCCCGCGGGCAGCGGCGGGGGCGGCGGGGGCGGCGGGGGCAGTGGGGGTGGTGTCCACCACCTGGAGGTGAAGCCCGCCTACCACTGCAGCGAGCACCGGCACAGCTTCCCGGCCCTGTACTACGAGGAGGGCGCCGACAGCCTGAGCCAGCGCGTGTCCTTCCTCAAGCCGCTGACCCGCTCCAAGCGGGACTCCGCCTACTCGCAGCTCTCCCCCAGACACTACTACTCGGGGTACTCCTCCAGCCCCGAGTACTCGTCGGAGAGCACGCACAAGATCTGGGAGCGCTTCCGGCCCTACAAGAAGCACCACCGGGAGGAGGTGTACATGGCCGCGGGCCACGCCCTGCGCAAGAAGGTCCAGTTCGCCAAGGACGAGGACCTGCACGACATCCTCGATTACTGGAAGGGGGTCTCGGCCCAGCAGAAGCTGTGACCCTCTCCTCCCCGGTGAGGTCGGAGGGGGAGGGCGGGGAGCCCACGGGGAAGGGGCCGGGTGGCCGGGCAGGGGTGCTCAGGGGGCCGAGGCCGAGGAGCGGACGCACATGCACACCCACACGCACGCACCCACGCACACACCTGACCACCACCTGACTGTGAACAACCACCACCCGACAATAACGGACAGGAAAACAAAGACACGTTCTCCTTAAAGTTTACACACTGATACCGAAACCAGGCATCTTTACTGTGCTGCCCAGGGACTCTGGGGGGGGTGGGGGGCGGGGCGGGCAGGCGGTGAGGAAGCTGAAGGAGCATGGGCCTGGGGCTCTGGCATTAGGGACAGGTCTGGGGGCAAAGGAGCCTGGGGCAGAGACGGATTGCAGCCACTCTGGAGCAGGGAGCGGTCCCCTGTTGGGGGACCCGTCACTTGGAGATTAACACCAGGTGGACATAGGGCATCATTTCCTTCCTTTATGGATGGGGAAACTGAGGCCCAGGGAAAGGAGAGGAGGTGAGAACCTCAGGGCCACAGGGCAGGTTAGAGTCAGTTTCCCGACTTCGCAGCCCAGTGCTACCCCCACCTCCCATGGCTGCTCCGGGGCCCCATCCTCCACTCACCGACCACCCCCTTCCACGTGTGGTCTCCCGGGGCTGAGGGACCTGAGAATCAGGTGGGTGCTTTTCTCTTTCTAGAAAGCCCCACGGCCATGCCCTCAGAGCGTGGAGCTGTGGTTCTTCCTGTGGGGGGCCCACGCCAGCACCCCGGAGAGGCGGGAGGTCCTGCTGACAGGAGAGGAGCAGAGGCGTGGGGACACCCCACCAGCCCCTTCACGTGTCTTCCAAGCAGCCGGGAGGTCTGCGGGGCGCGGTGGACCTGGCGCCTCTCACGTGAGGTCTCCACACCCCGACCCCCAGTCCTCTGGGCCTCCAGGACCCCCACTTGTCCCAGAAGGGCAGCCGCGCACTGTGATGCCCAGGGGGGCTCACAGGGAGGCGGGGTGTCATGGGGCCCTCCTGCCTGTGCCCCTGCATCCTGACCTCCTACCTGTCTGACCCCCCATCACGGGCTCTCAGGGCAGCATCTCAGCCTGCCCTGAGGAAGGAGGGCTTTCCCACCCAGCCCCTCTTGGCTGTCCCACCTCCGGCCTGACGGGCTCCCGTATTTCCCTGGAAATATGGGAACAGCCCCTCCCCCTTTGCTGCTCCCCACCCAACATCGAACAAAGCACAAACAGTGAGCAACCCCCCACGCTGGGGGGTGGCGCAGGCTGGGTTCACAGGGCCCCTCCCTGTCCCTGGCCAGCTGCCGTCGCCTTGGCAACGCAGAGCCCAGCAGTTGGGACAGCTGGGCTGCTGGGGGCTCTCCCAGTGTGGGCAGTAGGGGGAGGTGCGTGAGGACAGGGCCAGAGCACAGCTGCCTTGCTCAGGCTCTGGGGCTTCTGGTAGTGGGCTTGTGGTGGGGGGGGCAGGTCTGGGGTCCTGAAACTGCGGGGTATTGAACACTGGGTGCTGAGGGGCCAGAGACAGTGGTCCCTTCTCCTTTGGTTGGGAGGCGGGCCAGTGAGGAGTGGGGACAACTCTAGTTTTGCCCACCTGCCGACATGCTCCTCGGCTCCACACGCACCTCAGGATGGGGAGCAGCCCACTCTGCTCTCCTCACACCCCTGCAGGAGACCCCTGACCTCTGGCCTGTCACCCAGCTGGTTTTTTTAATGTTTGGGAAGTGTGACTGCCAGGTAAGAGTGGGCACTGGGTGGGACCAAGACCTGTACTGTGTGGGGGCTCTGACCAGGAAAGCCAGTGTCACCTCTGTGTGTGTGGGGGGGGGACGCCAGTGATCTCCCCGCCGGGGAAGGACCGGGGAGGGCCAGGGGGATTGGGACTCAACTGATCACCTCTCTCACACCCACTTGGGGGACGGACCAAGCCTGGGGCCCACTTTGGGGTGACATTTGCAAAGAAAGGACTGTTCTGGGCAGTGGAAGGGAGGGGGTCGGCACAAATACGCAGAGCAGACCTCCCCCAACCCCCCAACCCGCTCCCAACCCCCCCTCACACCGATTGGCAGAACGGGGAGCGTGAGCAGGCGGAACGGCCAGCGGTGTGAGGAAGCAGACTCCCTGTTATATTTGCATGACAACTTCCTGTATTTTTCTGAACAAACATCTGTCGTGTATGTGCTGGTTTGTCCAGACGCCCCTGCCCCCAACCCCGCCGCCCCCCTTTCCCCAAACACCCTCTATTGCGATCTGACAAGCAGCTCTTGACGCTCGGGGGGAAGGGCCAGCTCTGCAAAAGACCCAAAACAGGTGCCGCCCAAACAGCCCTAGTCCCACGCCCGCATCCTGTCTCCCTGAGTTGGGGCTCACAGTGCCTCCTCCCCTCCTCCCAATGTCTCCCTCGTCCACGGTTCCTTCCCACCTGTCCTCATCCTCACCCCTTCCCTCCCTCCCTCCCTGCCAGGGAAGGCAGCCCGGGAAAGGGAGCCCGGTGAGGGGACCCCTCCTCTGGCGCACTCCGCTGTTTTGCAGATGGAGAAGTCAGAGTCCCCAAAGATGGAGGAGCCCAGCGATTTGGCTGCCAGGTGGGGTGTGGGGTCAGTTACTCTGCTGAGTACAGGAGGCCAGGAGCTTGGGGCTTGTGGACAAGTTCTTGTGGGGCTGGGGGCCCGGAGGGAGGAGCCCAGGGGAGGAACTGCAGAGCTGAAGCCAGAGGGCAACCCGGCCTCCGGGGAGGCGGAGCCGCCCACAGGGAGGGCTCCGGCAGCAGGAGCGAGGGCCTTCCCTTGCCGTCAGCCCACCGTTCCTGGTTGCAGATGACCCACAAAAGCCTCAGACCCTCTCCCTTCAGGGAGCCGTAAGGATAGGTTTCCATCTTCGCAGGGAGGGTTTTGCTGCCTGGGGAGGTGAACTGACCTTCACGACCCAGGTCCCACCCATCTTTGGGGCAGAACAGTTTCTGAAACTCGGCCTCTGGAACAGCTGCCCAGGCCAGGCCCCTCCCTCTGGCGGAGGGGCCACTGTGCTCACTTCAGCCCACCCTGGAGGCCCCTGGCACCTCTGTCCGACGTGCTGTTCAGGATAATTCTTCCCCGGTGGGGAGCAAACTATTCACAAGAGACAAGTGAGCGTTTATGTCAAAGAGTCTGGCTAGCCAGGGCCCCGTGTTTGCAACGGTGAATGGGGGTCTCTGATGTTCTCAGCCAGAAGTTGCTTGCCTGTCCCCCTCCCTGGAAATTTAAGAGGGGGAACCAAGCACAGGAAGGGAAAGGAAGGAAATCTTCTAGGGTCTTGTAAGCACAGACTGAGGCCAGGCTGGGGACCAGGCATGGGGACAGGAGTGACAGGTCCTAGCTTATAAGGGGCTCACATGCCGTGGAGGGACAGCCACAAAATGTTCCCAGGGATGGACACCGCAGAAAATTAAATAGGGTGGCGGACGGGGGAGGGGCTGGGGTGGCCCTCAGCAGAGGAGATCACGGGCAGCGAGGCTCTGAAGGATGAGCTAGCCCACTGGCCGTGGGAGAGTGGAGGAGAGTGGGGGAGGGCGGGGCAGGAGTGGCTGGGTGGCTGGACGGACCCTCGCAGGCCACCGCCACGCGCTGCCCCGTCCTCCGAGCAAGTCTCCCAGTCAGCATTCCAACACCCCACTCCTGGCGGAGCTCAGCCCTCTTTCCAGGGTGGGGGACGGTGGGCAGGGCTTGGGGAAACCCCCAGGGCATCTAATCCCCCGTGGGGGCTCGACGGGCAGGACTGAAGGTGGCCCACGAGGCCAGTGTGAGGGGGGGCTCTCCTGATCCCAGCGCTGTCCTCTCTCACGACACTTCTGCTCCACGGCCGCCTTGGCCCCCGAGGCTGCAGGCTCCCCATTCTCAGCCCCACATCCCCCCACCCCCCGCTTTTAGGACAGAACCAGTATTTACTCCCCCCCATGTTGGCCCGGTATTCCCCCCAGAGGTGCCTCTGCTGCTGGGCAGTGGGGAGAGGAAAAGGGGTGCGGATTGGGGTGCGGGGGGGAGGGTCTGGGCCTCTCTTCCTTCCCTTGCCCCTCGCCAAACAAGCACAGGGCTGGCCGGGGGCCAGGGGGCCAGGTTTGTACCCTCCCTCCCTTCTCACCCCGCCCCCCCACCAGGAGCCACCAGCCCCTGGGTCTCGGCACCTGGTTTGGGTCCTGCAGAGTTGAGCCCCAGCCCTGGGCTACGAACCTGTGAACCCTAGCTGTGTGTGGACCTTCCTCCCTCGGGGGCAGGGGGGCCTGAACCCTCTCCTTTTCTTCTTTTAGGGGGGTAAGTTCAGTTATTTTCTCTTCCTGATATCTGCCTCTCCTTCTTCCCCAATTCCTGTTTTAAACTGAATGGCACGAAATTGTTTTCCTCAACTCGAAGATTCCTGTATGGAGAGAATCAATTTCTATATTTGCAATAAATTTCGTATTTAAAACGATGGGCCGAGGTCTATGTTGAATGTCAGCGCCGCTCCCCCCTCCCCCCACCCCCACCCCAAGGTGGAGTCCCACCGCCTCCCCGTCCCTGTGGCTTCGGCCCCATTTCCCTTCCTCAGCAGAGCCTCGCACGCCCCGGTAAGGAGTGAGGGTCATCGAATGGGCAGCTAGCACTCACGGTCAAGGCACACAGAAGTGTGTCTGCCACGCAGGGGGTGGGCTGGCAGGGAACTAGAGGGTCACTGCCCCTCGCCCTCACTGGCCTGGGTTCCGATGGCTCCTCCTCTCGAAAACCTGGGAGCCCCTCTGCCAGCCGCCCTCGCTCCCCTTCCCGGTGTCCTGGCTCCATCCTCACTGTACTCGGGCCTTACAGGTGGAGGGGCCTTCGTGTGTCATGTCTCCGCTGGTTCCCAGGGGTGACACCCTCAGAGGGCTGGAGGGAAGTGGGGCCCAGTGGGTCACTCACTGGTCAGCGCCAGGCCAGCTTCCAGGCTGCCTGCCCCTTTCCACGGCAGCTCCCAGTGGGTCTGCCGCCCTTCGCCCCACAGCTGTGAGCCGCCCGCCGGCTCCTTCTCAGGGACCAGACAAGTTGCACCTTGTCTTCCTGGTCAGGCACAGGGCACGGATCTCAGTCTTCCTCCAGCGACCTCAGGCTGAACTGCACAACTCTGCTCAGGTGGAGCCTGGACCGCCCCACCTCCAAGCCCCAGCCTTCCTGTCTCCCCACTAGGCAGAGCCCATCCTCCCTCCTGTCTTGGACCCCTGACTCTAACTGCCACAGGCCCTTCCGCAGGGAAGCCCCCGATTCAGGCTGGGTCTCCGCGAGGGGCTCTGGGTGGGACCCCCGGCACTGAGCGAGCCCCGTGAGTGACGTCCCAGGGCAGCGTCTGCCTCTTCGACCCTGGGTCAGAGTCCCTGTTTCCCGGTGGCTGTCAGTTTGTGTGGCCTACAGGGAAGCTTCTGGAAAGGCCCAGGGCTGGGGCCCAGCTGGCCTCCTGATCCTGCCACACTGCCCTCGAGCTCCCTTGATGCTGCTGTGCCCTGTTCCCTGGCTCTCCCGGAGCTTCCCGTGGGAGGGTGGCTACGGACTGGCACCGTGGCGGGAGGAGGGGAGGGGCCAGGTGTGTGGGAGGGGACAGAGGAGCAGGTGCTGGAATCGCACCAGCTCCGTGCGCTCAGGGCTGCTGCTGGGGCTGCCTGGGTCCCCAAGGCTGTCTCCGGCTCCGGGCACCCTGGTGGCTCTTCACCATCATGGACCTCTCCTCCTGGCAGGTGTGGGGGGCGGGTGGTTCCCATCATTCCTGAGGAAACAAAGATGGGACCAAAAGCGGACATGAAAAGTGGTGACAAGAGACAAAGACGGCTATTATATGATGACCTCAGTTCATCAAGAAACTGTAACCATAAATACGTACGTACCAGAAAAGAAAGTGGCCCCGAGCCCAGTGGGTGCAGGCCAGGCCAGGGCCTTCCGCAACAGGCCGCCCCCAGCGCCCAGCGCCTGCGCCCCTCAGATTTCAGGGCGACCGGCCCTGAGTAGGAATTTGGAAGCGTCCTCAAGGACAGCGTTGCTTTTGCGACAGAAAGGCTCGTTCTGTTATTGCTCAGCTTTCCAAATGAACTTCACTAAATTACAAATTCAGAGATTGGGATTCTGTTTATAAAGCTAGGACATTTTACTATTCCCATTTAAGGGGACTTTTGGTTAATTTAGATCCTGTTTACAAATGCCATTAATTTGATGTTCTTACCCAGCCCACACTTTGCCCAAAAGTCCAATAACTTTTTCTTTAAAATGCTTCATGTAGCCCGGCTGGTGTAGCTCAGTGGATTGAGCGCGTTCTGGGAACCAGAGGGTCCCAGTTCAATTCCCAGTCGGGGCACATGCCTGGGTTGCGGGCCAGGACCCCAGTGAGGGCCATGTGAGAGGCAACCATACATTGTTCTTTCTCCCTCCCTTTTCCTCTCTCTGAAAATAAATAAATAAAAATGCTTCGTGTATTTGAAGAACAAACAAAACCTTGTGTCCTGGTGGCTTTCTAGGAGTCTAGGGTGACTGTGGACACTTGTCATGCCCCGATCTTCTTGTCACAGGGGCAGGGTCTCAAGGAAAGTCGCAATTCTGAATTAATTCCTGATTTACAAATAATCGATTTGAATTTCAAGGACACTGGCACTTTAACAAGCAAACATCAATAAACAGCCAGGCACAGACAGGCCTGGCTATCTAAATCCAAGCCCGAGGGTGTGTTTTGTAGCTCCTTCTAATTACCTGCGGGTTGAGGACTCGGCATGGCTGACGAAACAGGGGTCACCCAATGAGTCTACCCTGTGGGCAGTTTGGGGTAAAACCTGGCTGGCTGTGGCTCCCACAGACGGGGGTTCTAGGCTGGGACAGGCATCTGGGTGCTACAGACAGGAGCCCAGTGCCGGGGAGACCTCTCTCACGCCTGCTCTGGGCTGTGCACTCCAAGGGCGGGGGGGCGGTTAGGGGGTGCTCTCAAACCGCTGCCTGTGGGGCCAAGCGGTTCAAGACCTAGTTCCTCTCTCTCCTCCAGGAAGTGTGCCACCCCACCAGTCCTTCCATCCATGACCCTGTATAGATAAGGTGGGTTTCCTCTCCTCCAGGCTCATGAACATCCCTCCCACACAATGGGGCCTCCCTCCCTCTTGGAGGGATGCCCCCAGGACACTCTCAGGCCTCCTGCTTGGGGTCCTTCGGTTTGAAGGTGTTCTCAGTTCCAAGTGACTCCTCCTAGTGGCTGGCCCAGGAACTTCTCTTTTAAGTTGAGGCTTAGCTCAGTTCCCCTTCCCCCAAACTCTCGCCTTGCCCTTAGAGACAGCAAAACCTCTTCCTCCAGAGGCGCCCTCAGAATGAGCCCTGTGCGTGAAGGGGCACTGGGGACAGCACGGGTTTTAGCTGGTTCTCAGGGGCCCGGGCACCCCAGCCCTGGTCTGTGACCCCCAGCCCTGCTTTCCCCAGCCTGCCACGTTCGGCCTCTGCCTCAGGTGTGGAGGTTTTGTCAGGCTAAACGGCTTCCTCCTCCTCCTCCAGGTCAGGACCTGGGCAGCCTCCAGGCCAGGCCCGACCCCGACCTGGGCCCCCTTTTCCTGCTTAGATCCCTAGTGTTCCCCCCCCCCCCACCGGTCTGCTGCCCTTTGCCCCACCAGCTGCGGGGCAGCTGTGAGCTGCCCACCAGCTCCTTCTCAGGGACCAGACAAGTTGCACCTTGTCTTCCTGGTCAGGCACAGGGCACGGAGCTCCGTCTTCCTCCAGCGACCTCAGGCTGAACTGCACACCTCTGCTCAGGTGGAGCCTGGACTTACCCCGAACCAAGCCCCAGCCTCCCTGTTTCCCCACTAGGCAGAGCCCCTCCCCCCCCATTTCTCGGACCCCTCACTCCAACTGCCACAGGCCCTTGTGCAGGGAAGCCCCTGATTCATCCTGGGTCTCTGTGAGGGGCACTGGGAGGGACCCCCGGCTCTGAGTGAGCCCCCGTGAGTGACGTCCCAGGGCAGCGTCTGCCTCTTCAACCCTGGGTCAGAGTCCCTGTTTCCCGGTGGTTCTTTTCTGGCCCCTTTCACCTCCTTGGGAGTTTGTGTGGCCTTCAGGGGGATTTCTGAATGACCCAGGACGGGGCCAGGTGTGTGGAAGGGGACAGAGGAGGAGGTACTAGAATCTCACAAACCTTGTCATCTCAAGCCTGGAGCTGGGGCTGCCCCTGGGTCCCCCAGCCTGGCTCAGCTGGCTTCCCGCTCGCCCTGCCTGAGGCCTCCCCGCCTGCGGTTGTCAGGATGGGTGCCTCCCAGTTCTTTCTTCTGGAAAGCCCTCATAGTCTGCTCCTTGTCCTCAGTAGGGTCCTGAAAGTGGTTTTATGGTAGCTGAGGCGTTTTCCTCAAAATTTTCTACACTGTGGGGTTCGAAGGCTCCTTTCTGGCTCTGGACTTTCTCTCGGCCCTGATTTACCTTATTTCTCTGGTCTATGGGTCCCCACCTGTAGCTTTTCTTTTTTAGCCTCTGCCTTTGCAGTTGCCCCCACGTGGGTTGGGGCTCAGCCCGCAGGCACGCCCTTCGGAGGGCTCTTTACCAGCCACAAAGGAGACCCGGTGCCCGGTGTGTGCTGCAGGTGCAGGTTCTGGGCTCCCGTTCACTGCGCCCCTGTTCCTGCTCCTGTGGGCCACCCCTGGGGTCTGTCCCGGCCCGGCTCTCCAGCCCTGTGGTCCAGGGCAACTTAGCTGTCGTCCTTCCCCCGGACGCCTAGCTCTCAGACTGTCCCCTGCTTCATACGCGGGTTGGGTTCCAAGACACCTTGAGGTGGAGTCCCAGAGAGCAGTGGTTCCCTCGGGGCTTCTCTGCTTTTTTCTTCATTCCTGCCCCGAGGGTTTTATGGCTTAATCTCCATGGCCCAACCTCCAGGGGAGATCTGGGGCTGTCTCTCTGGCCTGGGGCCCCAGCCTGCTGTCCGTCTGTCCTCACTGCTGCCCAGCTCCTCTCCACGTGGAAGCACAGTCCCGGATCTCCCGTCTTGGGCTCCAGGAGCTGTCGCCCACCTCTCTGACAAGCTGTCTTCAGTCTTCTTGGTTCCCGCCCGACTAAGGCAAGATTATGTGACAGAGTTTACACACAGTGACAGGGTGGTGACGTGGGAAGTGGAGGCCTCTCGGTGTTCTTGTCCTCAAGCTTCTTGCCTGCCCTTTTCCTGATGGCAGCCCCAGCAACCTCCCCACCCCTGGCTCAGACAGCTACCAGAACCTATAACGGCTCCGGGGAGAACACTCACCCGTCCACCTTTCCTCTCTGTGCTTTTGCAAACGGTGTTTCTGTCCCACCCTCTCTATTTGGTAGGCACTATAGCTGTGAATTCATAACCTTTGACCTGGGCTTTGTTGCAAGAACAGAATTCTCTCCAGACAATTGATGCAGCGGAAGGATTCACGAGAGGAAAGGCGGAGGGGTGCAGGGATTACTCGGAGGTCCGAAGACCTAGACTCAAGCCTGTGCTTTCCAGACTGACTTTCAAAGTAGCAGTGAGGACCTGGGCTGCCTGGGAGGCTGCCTGGTTCATCAGTAGCCTCGGGAAGCCGGCAACAGGTGACGGGGCCCCTGCAGCTGAATGGACGGAGGGAGGAGGGGGGGAGTTGGTGATGGGCTGAGGCTCCCCCGCTGGGGCAAGGGGTGGTCACAGAAGCAGAAGCCGGCTCTGCCTCATCGCCTCCTTCCACATCTCTCCAAAGAGTGTTTGATCTGCAAAACAGAAGCCACCTCTGACCCTCAGCTCCAAGAGGGACTTGGCAGGCGGCTTTCTAGCCTTCTGGCCTCTACAGTGCCAGCAGGTGCCTGGCCACAGGGCAGGTCGATTGATCCCCCATCTAGCGCTCAGGCCAAGTTGCACCGAATTCCCATAGCAACCCTCTGAAGTAGGTGCTTCAGCTGTTTTACATCTTGGCGAACAAGACTGGAACTGGGCTTTGCATGAGCTGGCACAGCTCTTCAGCAAGCAGCAGGCTGGGGTGGAGCCCCACCCCACGGGACTCCCAAGCTTTGCCTGTGCCCCTAGACAGCTCCTTCCAGACACCCCCTCAGGCCGGGGTCCGCAGTCCCCAGGCCCAGGAAGGGCACCCCCTCCCGTAGACCAGCCCAAGGCTGAGGGAGATCGGCTTTGAAAGAAGCCCAGGGCCTGTGACCCATCTGAGGCTTGGACATGTGTGGGGATGTCCCAAGCCCATTGGACCCTGCCTTCTAATTCTTGCTGTTAAAATCCCGGTGACTTCGAAGCTACCGGTTGCAGGTCCTTCATTGAACAATGAGAAGAATCAAGTCCAGAAAACAGGGGGGTTATCGGTGATGTCGACTCTTGGTTCTTTTTTTTTTGTTTTTTCTAATTGCTGTCTGGTTGGTCCAGACACAAGAGTCTTCTTAAGGCTTAGTATTATCTGCGGAATCACTTCTTGAAGACACCAGCTCTTTCACTGGACAGAGACCACGGCCCCTGCACCCCTGTGATGAGGCCTACAAGGTAGGTATTATCCTTGAATTGAATTATTCTAAATCATTTATTTATTTTTTCTTCTACATAGCTTATAGTTGCCACAAGAAAGCATTCATTGGCAAGTGATTAATGATTTAATTCTTTGACGATGAGGTAATCTATTTGAACAAAGACAAAAAGCCAGCTCCCTGCCGCATACGGGATTTTTGAGAGTTTGATCAGTCCTATTGATTACTTCCACTGGCCGAATCTCCTCTGCCCCTTGACCAAGCATCGCAGCCTGTTGTTATTCCCGACGTCCGATGGCACTGTTTGCGTATTCCAGGTCCACAGGGTGAGGCGTCCACTTAGTATTGCCATGGTTACCTTGAACCCCAGATGTCGGGGCCAAGCAGACCAAAGCCCATGTTCCTGATAAGTGAAAACGTCAAAATGGGCGTCAGTGGCACGTTGGCTCTGACTTTCTGGAAGCTCTGCATACATCCGACCCACTGTTGGATTCCTGCACAGAGACACTGTAAGAGTTGTTGCCAGGAGCTCATCAAATAAGAGGCACACCCACACTCCTGCACGCCAGACAGGCTCGGCACCGATGGTCAGGTGGGATACGAGTTGTTTATTGCAGGGCAGCATCAAACCATCTGGTTTTTAAGTTCCAAGTACTTGTGTTTTGATGCCATGAGGTTTAACGCTTGGTTCTTGAGTTCGGCAAAGAAAGAAATCAGAGCTGAGAACTCTAGAGCAAGAGGAAGTCTATTTAACGTGCAAAACGAAGTGCACTCAGAGGTTAAAGTGGCTGCTCAGAGACCTGCCTTAGCCTGTCGGGAGGGTCACAGAGGCAGGAGTGAGCCGGCTGCACTGCGTGGACTTGGGAAACAAACTGCAGAGGCAGAAGAAAGGCCCTTGGAGACAGGGTCAGGGAGTGAGCCCGGACGAGCTGCCGTTGCCTGCTGCTCCCCTGGCTGCAAGTCTCATGGAGACCCTTAGAGCTCAGGAGAAAGAAAGCAAAGATACACACCTGAGGAATGAAGGCAGAGAGAGAGACAGACAGACAGAGAAAGAGAATGAATGTGTGCACTGGGTCCTTTGTCTTAACGGTTTTCATCTGTTTCCTAAAGGCAGGCATTTTAGGGGAGGTCTCAGGGGAGGGCCTCAATAGAATATTCATCAGTTTTCCAGGTGTGTCCCTTTAACCTGTTGATCCATCAAAATGAGCACTTGGGTCAGGGTTGTGGTCTCTACTGACTGGACGGCACCAGGGTAGGGGTCATTGGCCATTGTGTCTGGTCCTGACGCCAGCCATGGCTTCGCTTCATCTGGTGTTCCTGCTTTTCTGGACCCAGAACTGAAACACCACTGAGGCCTAGATATTATCTCTGGTTGGACCAAAACTCTGTCTCTATGGTCAGCAGACCCAAGGCTTTGTTCCTGGAGTTATTTAATGAGGATCCGAACCTCATTGTGCGGAGGGCTTAATGCTTAATGGAGTGGTTGTGCAGGGAGAGGGGAGGTGGATGAGGCCAGTTTGGATCCGCTCTCTGTCTGTTTCCTCATTCCACTTGCCCAGGAGTTTTCCTGGGTTCTTACTGTGCCGCCTCAGACTGCCAGGGCTGGTCCCCAGGGTGCCGAAGCTGCTTCTAGGGCTGTTGGCAGCCACGGGCCACATCGATGGAACACAGGGTCCCGGCGGGGAGATGAGGGTGCTCTGATGTTCTGTACTTCCCAGACTCACCTGAGGCAATTCAGGGTGACCCTTCCAGGAGGGCGGCTGACCCACTGAGGTCCATCTGCTGAGAGCAATGTCATACGGAAGAGTCTGGAAAGCCTGTTCCATAAGGGACAGGTGAGAAAACTCGGGGGAGGTCTCCTTCGAGATGTGTGCAGGGCTGCCAAGTGGAAGAGAGACCGGCTGTGTGTGTGCTGCTCCAGGTGACGGGGAGGAAGTGAGTGACAGTAGCGATTTAGGGCCAACTTTGACTTCAGGAGGCATCCTTCTCACCTGGGGACCTTGGTCAAACCACAGAGGCTGAGGCCCTGTCTTTCCACGAGCCTGGGCCTCGGAGTTCTCAGCGCTCCAGGGAATTATGATGCACACCCACACCGGGCAACCTCTGATGGGGGGCTGGGGAAGCCCCTGATGGGGGGGCACCTAAGAGGAGCCGCTGCTGAGTGGGGTGGGCCCAGCACTGTGCCTCCCATTTGCTTTTGATACAAGCCCTTAGAGCCAAGCATTGCTGTTGCAGATTGTTTTGGGAATTTGTGAGTTCCCATAAGAAGCATCACAAAAAAATAGGGAAGGGATAATCAGTGCCATAGAAGAGTCTGGAAGATCATTCTTAGGAGAAGCAATAAAAATGGCCAAGAGCCCTATGCAAAGATGAGGCTCCAGCCTGGCAGAGATCAGAAGGAGCCTGTTCTCCCACCCCCACCTTCCCTTCTTCCATCAGAGCAGAACTCTTGATTTCTGGCTGGGCACATGGTCCTCTATTGTAGAAGACAGACATTCCCCAGCCTCCCATCTAGGTGAGGCCATGTGCCCAAATTCTGGCCAATGAGAAGGAGTAGATTCCATGGACCTTTATGAAAAGACAGCTGATAGGTGTGATTTGTCTCCTTTTTCCTTATCCCTTCTTTCTTCCTGTGGCTTAAAGACAGGACTTGATTGTTGGTACTCCAGCAGCTATGTTGGGCTGTGAGGAGATCTTAGGAACAAAGATGACACACAGCAAAGTACCAAGAGAAGGAGCCTGGATGACCGCCACTGCTGAGTGGAGCTGTTGTGCCAGCTCCGGACCGCCAACCTCACGACGTTACTTGAGCAATAAATTTCTAGCTTATGTCTGTTATTTGTACCCATGCCCAATCCTAACCAATAAAATGACAACAGAGAAATGCAAAAGACCAGGGACTGTCACTTTTCACTCATGGGATTGGTAAGAATTAAAGTGTTATTGTATCACTAGAGACAGTGCAGCGCTGTGGTTACTATCCCTGGGGGGTCGGCCCCTGCTTGCTCTTAGCTGTGGACGCTTGGCGGACATAGGTAGCCTATGTGCCTCGTGCCTTTTCCGGGCGTCTCCGCAGCTATGGGAAAATGCGTTCCTAGTCTGTAGACTTGTTATGAGAAACCAAATCTTAGCACAGTGCCTGGCGCAGAGCACACCTACAGCACCCGCCATCACTCCTGTCACTCAGCTGTCACGCCAGCCGGTGGTGTGATAGCCAGCGGGGTAGCTGGGCAGGTTCCCA
This sequence comes from Micronycteris hirsuta, assembly GCA_004026765.1. Taxonomy (NCBI): domain Eukaryota; kingdom Metazoa; phylum Chordata; class Mammalia; order Chiroptera; family Phyllostomidae; genus Micronycteris; species Micronycteris hirsuta. The sequence continues at coordinate 38,959 of PVJI01013537.1, forward strand.
GTTGGTCCGAGGCAGTGGACAATGTGGACAGCTGTTGCAGAGGGCTCTTAGACATTTCTGCTCAAACTTCACAAGTACATACGAGACGTTTTCTAAAGTGTCCCCTCTAACCCAGCAATTCGAACCCACGAGCCTGAAGCTTTGGGGGCCGACGTGTCCCAGATGTTAGGAAGGCAATTCAGCACAGGTGCCACGTTCTGTGCTCTTCTCCCACGTGGTCTGGGGGTGCTCCACGCTGCAGGCTCCTTGGGTCTTGGCCCGCCTCTGATTTCAGCCTCGGGCAGACATAGTCTCATTTTAGCAGCAGCTGGGACAGTGCCCTCAGGGCCATCCTCAGCTGGTAGGGCTTGGGGGCAGGTGGGCAAGGACTCAGCAGTCCAGGGTCCTCCGGGAGAATACTCACAGGTCCCTGAGGAGTCCACCTCCCACCTCCTTACCCCACAGTCCTTTCAGTGACCCTGACAATGACTCTTGTTTGGCTTTCCCCTATCTTTGTCTCATTTCTGCCAGTCCCTGCCTCCCGCGTCCTGGCATCACCGACCAAGTAAACCCCCCGCACCCAAGCCCTCTCTCTGGCTCTGCTTTTGAGGAGCCCGGCCCAGGCGCATTGACATGTCTTCAGCAAGGTGCACATATTCGCAGCGGTGAGGCAAACAGAGGTTCTAAATAAACTGTTTCACATCAATTTGGGTCAGATTTCTTTTTAAAGGGGGGAGGGGTGTTTTTCAAGCATTTGGATTTCTTGGCAGTGGATGAGGGACTGGTCTATATGCCCAGTGCCCAGAGGCATACTTTGTCATGTTTGGTTCGGTCAGTGTGAATGGAGAACACCCTGGGGTCACAGGCTGCTCCCAGAAGGCCACGGCAGTGACCAGAACATGGAGGCCCTGCCCTCAGAAGGCTGACATCCAGGTTGGAGGAGATGGTTGATAAACACAGGTACATGAGCTGATTTGGTCTCTGGCAACACTGGGGAAGGGGATCCTGGGATGGGGAGACAAGGCTGAATTCCACGGGGTGCTCAGTGGAGGCCGATCTGTGGCGGTGATGCCTGAGCCTGGACCTGCCTGATGACAAGGAGTCCAGGACACTGATCTAGGCACAGGAACGGCAGGTGCAAAGGTCCTGGGGCAGGATAAAGTTTGATCTGTTCAAGCAGGAGCGAGGGAGCCACAGGGGGAAGCACAGAGCTGGCAGGGCGGTGGGAGCAGGCCCAGGTGAAGAGTTTCTCATTTCTAGGAGCAGAGGATGGGTGTACTTATGAGCTTCAAGGGCTGGGGGTGGGGAGGAGCCCCCGTCTGATTTGGAAGAGCTCTCTCTCTGCTTGCCCCTCAACCCCCATTGGTCTAACAGCATCCACAGGGCACACAGGTGCTCCAGAGAGTGAGAACTACCACCCCCGAGGGTGCTCCTGATTGGTCTAAGGATAGTCAGGGGTGGGCATGTGACAGTGCTGGCCAATAAAACATCAGGGAAAGTTGGGCGGTGGGGGGCTCTGCTTGGGAGTCCTTAGACGCAGCTGGCTTGGAGGTGACACCTGCAACGCCAATGAGATGGGGGGCAGCAAGCAGAATGAGGGAAGAGGCTGGAACCCAAAATTCACGCCCTGGTTCCTGCCGTGAGTACTGGGGAGGGGCTTGTGGTCTACCCCAGACTGAGCAGGGGTTTCAGTCACCTGCAGGAGAAAACCCCCAGGAGACCACAAGCAAAATGATCCTGAGAAGGGAAGGCTTAAGTCGGGGCACGTCTGTACTATGAAATGCTCCAGAACCATTGCACCGGATGGGGGTGGCCTCATGGCCTGGTAGGAACCCCCCCACAGAGATACTGCTGGTTCTCGGGATGATTTTGTCGCCCAGGTAGGTTGCCAGGTTAAGCAAATGAAAATGCAGGACACCTGGGTAAATTTGAGATTAAACAACAGATCATTTTTAAAGTAAAAAGAATCCCAGATAGTGCATATTAACCGGATGCCCTATATTTCATCTGACAATCCTGCCCCAGGGGATATTGGGCAACGTCTGAAGACCTTTCTGATTGTCACTGCGGGGGGAAGTGGTGGTGGGCAGAGGCCAGGGACGCTGCTGAACACCCTGCAGTGCAGGGGACAGCCCCGCCACAAAGGGTGCTCCAGCCTACAGTGTCCACGGTGCCAAGGCAGAGAACCTCCTCGTTAGATGAAAGGCAGTAAGATAAGCTATATAATTGCATGGAGGGAAATACGGAAGCTCACATACTAAAGTCATGTGGGGCAGAGAGTTGATATAATTTAAATATTTCTGCAGTGTTTTATTACAGCTTTTTATTACATTTTGTTGATTGTGCTATTACAGTTGCCCTGCTTTTCCTCCCTTTGGCCCCCTCAGCCCAGCACGCCTCACTCCCTCAGGCAATCCCCACACCCTTGTCCATGTCCATGGGTCGTTCGTAGGTTCTCTGGCTGCTCCCTTTCCTGTGCTGTACTTTACATCCCCATGGCTATTCTGTAACTACCTATTGGTACCTCTTAATCCCCTCACCTCTTCTCTCATTCCCTTACACCCATCTGGCAACCATCAAAACACTCTCCATATCCATGATTCTGTCTCTGTTCTTCTGGTATGCTTACTTGTTTTTTAGATTCAGTTGTTAATGGGTATGTATTTATTGCCATTTTATTGTTCATACTTTTGATCTTTTCTTAAATAAGTCCCTTTAGCATTTCATCACCACCAAACCATGTAATAATGGTTTGGTAGTGCTGAACTTTAGCTTTTTCTTGTCTGAAAAGGTCTTTATCTGCCCTTTGACTCTAAATGATAGCTTTGCAGGATAGAGCAGTCTTGGCTATAGGTCCCTGCTTTTCATGACTTTGAATACTTCTTGCCAATCCCTTCTAGCTGCAAAGTTTCTTTTGAGAAATCAGCTGACAATCCTATGGGAACTTCTTTGTAGGTAATCATCTGCTTTTCTCTTGCTGCTTAAGAGTCTGTCTTTAACTTTTGGTATTTTAATTATGATGTCTCTTGGAGTGGTCCTCTTTGGGTCCAACTTGTTTGGGACTCTGTGCTTCTTGGACTTGTATGTCTATTTCCTTCACAAAACTAGGGAAGTTCTCTTTATTTTTTTCAAATAGATTTCCAATTTCTTGCTCTTTCTGTTCTCCTTCTGGCACCCCTATGATGCAAATGTTGGACCTCTTGAAGTTGTCCCAGAGGCTGCTTATACTATCCTCAACTTTTGGATTCTTTTTTTTTTCTTGTTCTGATTGGTTGTTTTTGCTTCCTTATGTTTCAAATCAAAGATTTGATTCTCAGCATTATTCACTCTACTGTTGTTTCCCTGTACATTGCTCTTTATTTCAATTAGTCCATCCTTTATTTCTGACTGGATCTTTTTTATGCTGTTGAGGTTCTCGCTAAGTTCCTTGAGCATCCCAAGAACCAGTGTTTTGAACTCTGCATCTGATAGATTGTTTATCTCCATTTCATTTAGCTCTTTTTCTGGAGTTTTGATCTGTTCTTTCATTTGAGCCATGTTTCTTTGTCTCTTCATTTTGGCAGCCTCCCTGTGTTTGTTTCTATGCATTAGGTAGAGCTGCTTTGCCTCCGTGTCTTGGTAGTGTGGCCTGTAGGGTCCAGTGGCACAGCCTCCCCTGTTATCCAAGCTGGTACTCAAGGTGTGCTCTTCATGTGGACTGAGTACACCCTCCTCTTGTAGTTGAGCCTTTGTTGCTGTTGGCAGGTCAATGGGAGGGATTTACCCAGGCCAGTCAGTTGCAAGGACTGACTGTGACCACTGACCACCAACCTCTGCCTTCCATGGCGGATCAGCTGTGCAGGAGCAAGGTGGTGGTGCTCCAACATGGTCTGTAGCTGTCCATTGAGTGTGCTAGCCCTGGGGTTTCCTGGGTGGTGCAAGCCGAGTTCAGCTCCCACCTGTGTTTTGCCCAGGGCCACCCAGCCTGAGCTATAGAGAAATCTGAGGTGGCTGCTACTTGTGCTGGGCTTGGAGATTCCCAGGTAAAGCTAAGCTGTGAATCTAGGCTGGTTGCTGCTAGTGCAGGGCCTGGAGACACTTAACAAGAGTTAAGGTGGCTGAGAGCTCAATCAGGCTAGCTGTTGCTTGTTTGAAAGGATTTAGGAAGTTGTGAAGCTTGAGCCAAGACCAGCTATTTGTACGGAAAAGCTACTGTTGACAGCTGTAAGTTGGGTGGGATGGAGCCTCAGGGGATCTCTGAGGCAGGGCAAACATTGGTAGCCAGGTTGATTGAGTCTCAGATGTGGCATCAACCATGCCAGCTTGTGGCTTTTCCCACCTTTCTGTCTGGGAGGATGCTGTTCCCAAGCTCTCTCCTTGATGCCAGCCACTTCAGTTCCTCCATGTAGGTCACTGGTGCGTTTCAAGCTACTACCCTGGTGCTGGAGCTCAGAGGGAGTGAGTCTGAGTAAGTTCGTGTGTCGGTTCTTTAAAATGAACTGCTTGGAACTCCAGAAGTTTCTTTTACCAACACAGTCCCAGCTGGTTTTTGCAGCCAGAAATTATGTGAACTTATCTTCCTGGCACTGGTACCCTGGGCTGGGGTTGTGGGGCTGGGACTCCTTGATTCCAAGACATCTGTCCTGAATATCTATCCACCACATGCGGGTGTGAGACCAGCCTGCTTTGCGTCTCCCCCGCTCCAACCAGTGCTTTCTTTAATTCCGTAGTTGTCAGACTTCCATTCAACTTAATTTCTGCTAGCTCTGAGTGATGGTTGTTCTATAATTTAGTTGTAATTTTGATGTGGTTGTATGAGGAAGCGAGCTGTGTTTACCTATGCCGCCATCTTGAATGGAAGTCCTATTATAGTTTTTTTTTTTTTAAAGATTTTATTTATTTATTTTCAGAGAGAGGAGAAGGGAGGGGAGAAAGAGCAATGTATGGTTGCCTCTCACATGGCCCTCAGTGGGGACCTGGCCCGCAACCCAGGCATGTGCTCCAACTGGGAATCAAACCGGGACCCTCTGGTTCCCAGCCCGCGCTCAATCCACTGAACTACACCAGCTGGGCCAATATAGTTTTAAAGTTAATATGAATGCACACACACAGAGAAAGTACACAGATCAAAGTGATGGGTTTTTCACAAAGTGAACACACCCACGACACAGCCCCAGAGGAAGACCCAGAACAGGACGGGCATCCCATGAAGCCCCTGTGCCCCTCAAGGTACGGGCTGGGCCGTACGGTAATGGCGCTCCTGACTTCTCACCTGTTTTGAACTTCATGTAAACAGAAGGGATCATGCAGTATGTATTCATTTGTGCCTGGCCTTTTTCCATAGCAGAGTGTGTGAGAGACTCATTCATGCTGAGTGCTATAGTTGTTTGTTCTCATTTCTGTGAAACATGCCACCACTTATTTGGACATTTCGGTTGTGTCTAGTTTGACACTGTGATGAATAAAGCTGGCATGAGCATTCTTTCACAAGTCTTTGGGTGAGCATGCGTACTCATCTCTGTTGGACATGTACCTGGGACAAATCTTTTAGCCATAGAGTGTGTGGCAGTTTGGCTTTACCGGCTACGGCCAAAGAGTGTCCAAAGTGATCGCACGAATCTACACACCTCCCCCAATTGTACAGGAAAGTTCTGGTTGTACGAAAGCTTTGCCAACCCCTGACGTGGTCTAGCAATTTCATTTGAGTCCCACTGGTGGGTGTGTAAATTGGAAATCTCTGTGCTTTTCCACGTGCCTTTCCCTGATAAGGAAGTTGAGCACTTTCCCACCTCTTCACCGACCCTTTGGACGTCCTCTTTGGTGACATGCCTGTTCCAGGCGTTTCTCCATTTCTCTCTCAGGTTACCTCCTTTTCTCTCATTGGTCTATAACTGAGTCCTGCTTGCCAGTCTTTTCCCGTCGCACAGCCTGCCTTTTCCTTCACTGGCAGTGCTGCATCCTTTTCTGGACCCTGACATCACCGGACTCAGGAAATAGAAGGGGGACTTTGGTAAAGTGACTCAAGGCTGAGAAGGTAACAGACACCTTAGCATAATAAGGTGCAGGAGAAAGAGCGGCCGGAGGTGAATCTTTGCTGTGTGGAAACTCAACAGCTTGTCTCTGATGAGTGTCGCTGTTGGACTGGACTCGGGAGGGCTCTGCTGCTCCCTCCCTTGAGGCCATGATGCAATCCCCCTCGACCTGCCCCACTTTCCCACCAGCGGTCGCAGACCTGGGTAAAGCTGAGAAGGACAGTTGCCCACGCTGAAGGCTGCATGCAAGAGGAGGCAGGACTTGGGTAGAGAGAAAGAATAAAAAAGAACCAAAGCATGGAGCGAAGGGCAAAGAAAGTGTGAAGCAGGGAGAGGGCCCAGGGAAAGTGCTTCCTGCTCTCAGGGACAGTATGGATTCAACAGACCCTGCCCCATGGGCACTGTTCCTCAGAGCCACTTCTCTCCACGCTGTCACTGTGCCTAGGCCACCAGCGTCTCTTGTCTGAGTCACTGGCGTTCCAGCTTCAATTCTTGCCACCCCATCCCCTACCCACCCATTCTGTGCCAGTAGCCAGGGTATCCAGACCATTTTATTCTTTTATTTATATTTAAAAATTTTTTTAAATTGATTTTAGAGACAGTGGAAGGGAGGGAGGGAGGGAAAGAGCGGGAGAGAGAGAGAGAAAGAGAGAGAGAACATCAATTTGATGTTCCACTTATTTGTGCACTCACTGGTTGATTCTTGCACGCGTCCTGACCCGGGATCACACCCGTAACCTCGGCGTACTGGGATGATGCTCCAACTGAGTTACCTGGCCCGGGCATCTAGAGCATTTTTAAATGAACAACAGGACACATTTCTCTTGCGCTTAAACCTCCAGTGGCTGCTTGCTGCACTTAGAATGCATCGCCAACCACTCCCAGGATTACCCAGGTGACCTGCCCTGGCTCAGACTGTGTCTCCGACCGCCCTCTGCTCCAGCCACGCCGCCATGCGTTCCAGCCTCAAGGCCTTTGAACTTGCTGTTCCCTCCATCTGGGAGGATCTGCCCCAGGCCTTGCCTCAGTGTCAGCGCCCTCTAGGTGTCTTCTCGCAGCCCTGGAAAGTGGCCCTGCTCCGAGTTGTTACCCCACCTCACTCTGTCTCCCACCCTTCCGAACTCTGGCCACGCTGAAGTGCTCAGCTTTTCTATTCATTTGCACGTAGACCCTGAGACACGAGGACTGCCTGCCAGGTTTCTTGCTATGCCCGAGTCCCAACATGTTCTTGGTGCACAGTAGGTTCTTGATAATGATTCTTCTCTCAAGATGGCTGGAGCCCAGACCGACAGGAGGACTCCTAGTCCTGGGTCGGCACCACCAGCTGCGGGAATGTGCGTGCTGTGCGGGACCCTAAGAGGCTGTGCGTTGGGGTTATTTATTGCCTGGGTAATTTAAAAGTAGTTACTACAGAAAACTGTGCAGCTAGGTGAACCATCAGTGTCTTGGAGCCTTGCCAACATATGACACCTACAAGGTCTGAGGAACTGGACCTTTGAGACTGGGGCTGGCCTCAGATGGGAGCAGAGGGAGGACAGGGGCAGCTGTCTCTTGGTTCCAATTGGAGGCAGCCTCTGGGTTACCTGGAGGAGGCAGAGGTGTGGCTTGGCTACCTAAGTGTCCGCTGGCCTGGCCGCTGCCACCTCAGCATCAGGGAGCCCAGGGCCCCGCCCGGGGGGGCGGGGCGGAGGAGCACTGCCTCCTCGGGCCAGGCAGAGGGGGTGCGAGGGTCTTCCAGGGCTAGGACTCTGAGCGCCTGGCCCAAAGCCATTTGTAGTAAAAACAAAAAACAAAATAAAAGATGAGGCTGGCCACTGGAGCAGATAGGGAGTGAACCCACAGCAGCTTGTTGCTTTGGGTGGAAAACTGAACGGTTTGGAGGCCACACAGACTGAGCTGGGAGGGCTGAGGTGGAGCCTCGTCTTGCAGAACAGCAAGCTGAGGCACTGGCCGGGACACAGGTCTCTCTTGGAACTACCAGGCCCATGACCTCATCTTCCAAGTTTTGAATTCTGCTGATAGCCAGAGCTCAGGGGAAGGGATGGTGGAGCACCGGGGTGGGGTGGAGGTGTGGGGGGCTTGCTCCCATTCAGGGAAGCCGAGGAGCCTGCAGACCAGGGAGGAGGTGGAGCATCAGGGGGAGTGAGGTTCATCCCCAGTGTCCAGGGAGAAGTGAGGGAGGAGGAGGAGGGCAGGGCTGGGACATTAGGATTCCAGGCAGCTCCAGACACCCAATTTTCCAGCTGGGTGCCCTAGCAGGCTCTCTGAGCATCCTTCCAGAGCCCTCTAATTGGCAACGAGAGAGGAGGCTGCAGGGTGGGGGCAGGGGTGGAAGAAGAAAGGGAGGGGAAGGGACAGAGAAGGAGAGGGAGGAGAGCGGAGGAGAGGAGAGAGAGGAGGGAGGAGGTGGGATGGAGAAGAGGAGGAGGGGGCTGGGAGGAGAGAGGTGGGGGGAGGAGGGAGAGAGGGAGCAAGGG
>PVJI01013538.1:0-47423 GCA_004026765.1 Micronycteris hirsuta
AGGTGCAGTGAGTCAAAACGGACACTTCTGTGAGGGCTCTGAAGCAACTGGTGTCCCCCGGGAGAGCACTCCTGAGCTGGGAGGGAAAGACAGGTGTCCTTATGCAAGTGAATTCTTCGTTAAAATAGTTCAGTTCTGAATTAAAATTGATTCCCAAAACAAAATAAACCAAATCAAATCAACCTATAGTTGCACATGAAGACCATGTGTAATGTCAGTGTCTCTTACTAGTCAAAATGACTTAACTTGAACTTCTCATATATACAATAAACCAGTCAACAAACTCCCTAGAATGCTTTTTTTTTTTTTACATATTTGAGCTTTGAGAACTTTATTTTCATTTAATTTGGACAAGCAATATTTTTAAAAAATGTTTTCCAGCCCGGCTGGTGTAGCTCAGTGGATTGAGCGTGGGCTGGGAACCAGAGGGTCCCGGTTCGATTCCCAGTCAGGGCACGTGCCTGGGTTGTGGGCCAGGTCCCCAGTGAGGGCCATGTGAGAGGAAACCATACATTACTCTTTCTTCCTCCCTTCTCCTCTCTCTGAAAATAAATAAATAAAATCTTTTAAAAAAATGTTTTCCAGTTGCAGTTGACATATTGTGTATTAGTTTCAGGTGTACCACTTAGCAATTAGACATTTATTAGTTCATACTTTATGAACTAATCACCTTTAGGATTTGTTACTTTTACCCTACCTTGTTAGAAGAAATTTACAATCTAAGTAAACACATGGAAATACATCCATGTTCATGGATCAGAAGACTTCCAGTCTTACAATGGCAATACTCCCCAGATTGATATGCAAACTCATCACAGTCTTTATCAGAATACCAGCCAACGCCTTTGTGGAAAATGATGAACGAATTCTAAAATTCATGTGGAATTTCAAGGCATCCAGAATAGCTAAACCAATCTTGAAAAAGAACAAAACGGGAGTACTCAAATCCTCCCATTTCAACATTTACTACAAAGCAGCTGTAATCAAGAAAGCATGGTGCTGGCTTGAGGATAGACGTGGAGTGATGAATAAAATTCAGAGTCCAGAAATAGACCTGAATGGCTGTGGTTTTCAACAGGTTTTTGATACAGGCGCCAAGACCACTCTACAGGAAATGGACAGGCTTTTCAACAAATGATGCTGGGAAAACTGCCTGTCAGCATGCCAAAGAGTGAAGGAGAACCCTTACGTTATAACATTGACAAAATTGAACTCAAAATGGGTTAAAGAGCTAAAGCTATAAAACACTTAGAAAAAAATTTGTGAGTTAATCTTCATGAGTTTAGATTTGGCCTTGGCTTTCATGATATGACAACAAAGCACAAACAAAAGATAGAAAAATTGGACTTTATCAAAATTAAAAACTTCTACTTTAAAGGACATTATCAAGAAAGTGAAAAAACCCACAGAATGGGAAAAAGTAATTACAAATCACATCTGGTAAGAGAACTGTATCTAGAATATACAAATAAATCATATTACTCCATAACAAAAAGGCCAGTGACCCAATTTAAAAATGTTGAAGGATCTGAGTAGGTATTTCTGCAAAGATGATATGCAAATATCCAATAAATACATGAAAAATTGATCGACATCATTAGCCACCAGGGAAATGCAATCAAACCACAATGAGATGTCACTTCACACCCACTGTGATGACTGGAATCAAAATCTCGAATAATAACAAGTGTTGCCAAAGATTTGCATAAATGGAAACTGGCATACACCGGTGAAGTACAAAACAGTGCAGTCACTTTAGAATATATTTTGGCTGTTTCTCAAACACTGAAACATAGAGTTACCCTATGATTCAGTAATTTTACTCCTAAGTAAAATTATGCCTAAGAGAAATGAAAACAACTCCACACAAAAACTGTACCCAGTTGTTTATACCAGCATTGTTTATAAAAGCCAAAAGGTGGGAGTCAAAGAGCCATGTTTATCAGCTGGCGAATGTGTATACCGAATGTGGGGTATAATTAACAATGGGAACTTATTTCATCACAAAAAAAGGTGAAGTGCTGATACATGCTACAATATGAACCTTGAAAACATTATGCTAAGTGAAAGAAGTCAGTCACAAAAGACAGTATATGATTTTATTTATATAAAATACTCAGAATAGGCAAATCTATGCAGCAGAAAGTACATTAGTGATTAAACATCATTAGTTTTACCAAGATGTGAGTCTAGAACCTGAGAAGGATTGCAAGACTGTCATATAGAAGCAGGAAAGGGTTCTGTGATTCATAGTAAACATTCAAGCAAATTCCTTTATAAATATTGGTCATTTTCTTGAAATATTTTATCTAACTGTAATAAGTGTACAAATGTTCAAAGTACATGTAATAGCATTAAATATACTTTAAACGTTCTTCATGAACATCTAATTCATCTGTCAGTAAACCAAAAACGGCACAGACTAAGGATAGCTTGTTAAGGTGTATTATCTTATAAAATAATAAATTGGGTTTTAATATTCTTTTTAAAATTTTACACACATGGGTATTTACCTCCCTTTCTTTACAGAGCAAATTTGCCTCAGTGAAACAGACTGAGATCAATGAGACGATAAAAAGACAAAATTATACCCCAGCAGTTAGAAATGTAGCACACATTTTTTTCAAACTATAAATATGTGTACACAGATCAGATTTATTTCTGAAAAAATATAAGGAAACACAATACAAGAGCAAGTTACCTTTCATTTCAAGTTCTTATAACATAAAACAATCAAGAAAAGCTAATGTTATTTTTTTCCTAAAGTAAAAACAATTATTGAAAAATAAAAGCACTATTTACCTTATATAACATATTAATTCCCTTGTGTACAACAAATAGCAAACTCAGTGTTTCCAGAAAAAAATAAAGAAGCCCAATAATTGAACTTGTGAGAAAGCAGTTTATAGGCATCTATGGCTAAACGCAGGCTTGAGAAAGATAAGGAGAGTCTTAGGAAAGCTTTCCCTGCTCAACTTTTATGCGCATTTGCAAATTCCAACTTGGTGACTGAAATTAATATTTAACAGAAATTCTATGATAATTATAAAAGAAAACATTAAGCAAAGCCTCAAAAATATATTCAAATCATATGAAGCCTTAAGTATTCATCACCTATTAGTATCACCATTCTAAATTAATAAAAAGTGGTTTTCCTGCTAATCATTTACATATCATTGCCTGCGGTGGCTGCATGAGAACACACGGCCTTCGTGAAGCACACTTGTGTTTCACGTAGCAAAACATGTAAAAATGTGGTGCTCTCTCCACCCTTGTGGGGTGGCTGTTTGCAGGAGGATGCTGTCCTTTTCTCTAGGAGCAGCTGTGGGGATGAGGACACAGTGCTGTGTGTGACAGCTGACTGCAGGTCACAATGGACAGCAAAAGCTTATAGAGGTGGCTGGCAAGGGGCTGCAGTGCAGACCAAGGTGGAAGTTCCAGAGAGGACATGCAGCAGTCTTAATGAAAGAGAGACATGGGTGGCAGGGAAGCTCCCGGAACAGACACTTGCTGCCCATGTTCTGGGGCTGCATGGGAAAACTGCAGCGGCAGCTGCGCAAGGGCGAGTTCGCCATGTTCAAGTGCATTCCCATATTTGAGAGCGACTTCATCCAGATAAGCAAAAGAGGGGAACTGATCAATGTGAACAACCGTCTGCAAATGGTCACTGTGGGCATCGCATATACCAGCTCCGACATCATAATACCCGACATCATGCTGCTGGCACAACCGGCTGTCTGCTGTGCACTCAGTGCCAAACATGACAGACACACCCTGGGAAAGGGACTCAAGTCAGAGGATAGCTTGGAGCTGACCCGGCTGCTTCCTTTGAAGTTTGTAATGTTATCCATCCACAGTCATGAGAAACAACAGCTCTGCTTGAAGCTTGCCACTGGCCGCTCTTTTTACCTACAATTATGCCCTCCTTCAGATTCAAGAGTAGACCTGTTTGCACACTGGGAAGACCTAGTGTTCTTCCTGAGACCGCCAGTAGAGGCGTACAGCAGTACCCACGCTGTACCAGCTTGTGAAATGGTGGACATACCTGAGTCAGAGACAGAAGACATGCAGAGCCCAGCAGTAAGTTTTTGCAGAAACTCTGAGAGGGTCCCCATTGCTTCAGGAGAGCAACAGAAGGCTCTCCGGCTGCCCCCTTAGGCTGACCGGGGAAGCACGGCATGTACAAGGGCTCAGGCCAGATGAGCCACCACGTGGGGGCCTTGCCACATTGGGGAGGTCCCAAGTGCTTCTGAATACCTGAGGTCCCTTAGATGTCAGTTCCTCCAGCCCCATACCCAGTGGTGCAATACTGTCAACAGCATCCTGACCATCCACTCTGGACCACTCACATACTGCTGTGGCCTCCGGCACTCTGATCTGCTCTGGGGCATTTTTGACTGAGAAAGCCCTCTCTATATTTGAGCCATGAACTCATTCTTGTATAAATCCGTGACACTGCAGCATGCTTATTAGTAGCTATCAGAATGTAAAATGGGCATAGCTTTTCACGAGCAATCTCCCTTTACAAATCACTTTTGTAGAAGTGCTGAGACAAGTGTGTAAAGTAAAAGTGTGAGGATGCTTCCCGGTGAATGGCACTAGTGCTCTCCCTGGCCCTGGAACTGTGTGAGCAAAGCTGCAGTGACCCCTGTGAGGGAGCCGTTGGGGCATTTCTGCATCCACTGGGAAACGACTCAGTAACTACAAAGGCTCTTTTAATGATAAGCTCTTGAAGACTGGTGACAGCCTTTTCTAGTCTCACTTATTTTCTTTTTTCTGCTTCCCTGTCCTTCCTCTCGGCACAGGCTGCGGAGCTCCACGGAGAAGGTGAGAGTGACCAGGTCAGCGTCAGAAGCCTTTCCACCGCTGATGAGGTGTCTGGGGCCACCTCTCTTCCTTATTCTGGTGGGGAAGAAGTCCAACAACATGCTTCAGGCAAATGCTGTGTGCTTAGGGACACACCGGCTTTTCCAGCGCCGGCATTAGCAGGGCCTGACCAGGGGCCAGTTCCAGGGGCGGCAGCAGTGACGCCCAAGGGCAGTGTGAGTGTGGATGCAGGAGGGGAGATGGCCAGCAGCCCTGTTACAGAGACCTTGGAAGGTCCAGGAGCTGAATGCTTCATCTCAGCCCGGCCCAGTAACAGCGATATGAGTGAACAGGATGGAGGCCAGAGAGTCTCCCAACGCCAGGCTGAAGCCCTTAGAAAGACAAAGGAAAAGAAGAAAACTCCCACCAGAAGGTTTTCCGATTCTAGTAGGAAGCAGGAGGACCAGTCAATCCTCAGATCCCGTGGAAGCACTCCCGGAGAGCAAGAGGAGGAGGAGAAGCGCGGCCCAGGAGGCTCAGGACAGGGCTTCGCGCCCCCTGAGAACACAACAGCCTCAGCATCACCCAGAAGGGATCTAATTCATCACAAAAGTCAAGGAGGAGATGATCCAGAGCTAGTTCCAGGTGGGGGGAGCATGACCCAGAGGTCTGCTCCCTCGCCCCTCCCCCATTCTGCAGCTCTCCAGAGTTGAGGAGGGAACAGTGTGGCCAGTGTAGCCATGGCTATGGACGGGGATGGATCTCCAATGTTACGATCCACCCACCGTTTCAAGATGGGGAAACTTAACTTTTCTGAAGTGAGTCAATTCTTAAATTTCTTGAAACAAATAAATGCCTTCTATGTCCCTGAAAAAAATAAAAAATGTATACATTGGTCTGATACAGTCTCAGAGAAATTCCAGTCTGGAACCTCTCTCCCTAAGTTGAAGTGGGCATGTGATTCCTAGGACAGGCTTGGGTTATTTGGACAAGAAAATCAAGGTGCCCAGAGACGGGTGTGTTTGGAGCTATCACTGTGTATCAAATCGCCAATATGTTGAGCAATATGTGTGTGAAGTAACTATGTCTAAAGTATTATATACTGTGTGTTTATAATAATTTGTGCTCAGAGATTTCAGTGGGTTTGGAATGGCCCATTTGTCTACAGTACTCACTTTTTTCAAAATACTGTTTGGCACAACTGTGTTTGAAGGGGTAACTTTGTCTTAGTTATTACTGCGTATTATTCCTGTGCATTTGTTTGGGTGCCTTTTGGTGTTGGCCATACTAATGAATTTACCACCATTTCCCACATCCTAAAAAGTTTCCATCGTGGCCTGTTCTTGAAGCTGCTGATGTGACCCTCGGCAAACACGATGGTGCGATGGTGCGTGTTGCTGGGATGCAGTTTCTCGGTGCTGCAGCGGGATCCCTGACACAGATGTTCAGGCTGCCAGAAGCATCCCAGCCACATGAGATAGGAGTCCACCACTACCTGGCATACCTACACCCTACTTGCCACAATTCTGAATCACAGTCGGTATTCCCATAAGGGAAGAGAGCTGTTAATTCTGCCCTTGAGAGCCTCACATTCTAGACGATCATCCCCTCATTGCCCCTCTGCCCAAGACTGAAGGCTTCTAAACACCTGTCATTCCAATAGCGCCCTTCTGCCTTTGCATCTACAAATAGCAGGTCTCTCAAGCTTGTATGATGCTGAAAAATAGGCTTGTCCAGAGGGACTATAGGTACGAGCATTAGACAGTTTGGGCTTCTCCCCAGACTTTCCTAATCAAAAGCTGCCTGACCTGGAAAGTGACATTTAACCCCTCTAAACTTTAGGGATAATAATAATAATACCTAATCAACAGGGTGTTGTAAAGATTCACCCAGTCTCAAGTTGAAGTCAATGTGTCACAATCACAGCTCGTGAGTTCCTTAGGTGCCTCCAGGAAGACAACCCCAGCCGGGGATTGTTCAGGCTCCACAGGGTTGGTGTTGGGAAGGTGTCAGATGGAGTCCTGGCTTCAGAGCCCCACCTTGGGCCCCATGGAATGTCTACCAAAGGTCGTTGGCGCCTATTTAAATACCAACAGGAATCCCCAGTTTGGGATGCGGTGAAGAAGAGAAGTTGATTTAGTGCAAACAGCTGGAGGGTGGGTAATACAACGTTACTGAAAACCACTGCCTGGAACAGCCAGATAGTGCTACTCCCTGGCTGCTGTGAAACAGCGCTGGGATGAGGCTGCCCTGGAGCCAGGTGTCCCTGGGGCCAGGCTCCTCTTCAGCCAGGCAGCCTCGGCCTCTGCACCAGCTCAGTTCTGTCCCCCTCCAGCTCTGCTCTGCCGGAATCTGCGAGCAGCCACCCCACTCTGCTCCACCCCGCGGACCTGTTCTCCGCTGCTCCGCGAAAGGTCTTGGGTGTTTCAGCTCCAGCCAAGGAAATGTGCAGTCTTCAGTCTTCGGCCTTGGGTGGATATTTTGTTTTAACTTCATTGTATTTTGAACTTTTCTTTGTTGTGGATAAAGAAATGGGAGGGGCGCTATTCTCTCTCTAGAGATCTCTATTGCAGTCAGTAGCAAAGCGGATTCTAACAGCTATACAAAAATATCATCACAAAACTTAAGTTACTGATTTACTGTAGGAATAAAATGCTCATACATCAATTATTTCCGGCTCTGGGGGAGGAGTGGAGTAGAAATCATGCAGTTTGGAACTAAACTCCTTTCGGATAATTCGCATCCAATTGGAGCTAGGATAACAGAAATATCCAAAACAAAGTTTCTTACCTTAAATTAAAGGGGCATTAAGGAGCAGAATATCAGCAGGAAACAAAAACTACCAATCAGGACCCAGGGTCTGAAGGCAGGGGAAGAGGAAGCAACGGCCGCCAGCGCACTAAGGAAAACTAAAAGTGATCATTCAAAGACAACAATTGGTCACAGCGGAAGTCGGTGAGGGACAAATATCAGATGCAGCCATCCATATGCACAGGGACGCTCCGCATATCGCCTGGGAAGCCTCCTCCTCCCAAAAGTCCAAGCGGCGCACCTGCGCTCCCATTCAGCAGCGCCCTACCTTGCTGACCGGTCCCTGGGGCCAGGAGCATCAGAGCCAGCGCCAGCATCCAGACTCCGCCAGACATCGCTGCTGCTACGGGTGGGGACGAACGCATCGCAGAGCCCCGCCCATGGGTGCAGGGAGAATGGGGTCGCAGCGGCCCTTTTGTCACAGGGCTTTCTCAGTCTGGTCCTGCTCGGCCTTCAGGGTCTCTCCCCATTCTCTCTCTGGGGCGCTGCAAACCTTTCCCAGGACCAGCGGCGCTAGCCTGGTGACTCCTCCCTCCCAGCTCCTCCCTCCCCTGTCTGCCTGCCACGAAGCCCCTCCCAACGTGTCCCGGGAAACTGCTGTGCACCCGGGCGTGCCCTGGCTGTGAGACAAGGACTGACAGCAGAAGTGGCTCGTTCAGGAGAAGGCAAGCTCCCCGGGATATAGCTTGGCACCTCGTCTGGCTGTCCAACAAATGCTTTAGGAAAACATGATACTCCCAGAAACTGTTCAGATGAACCTCCAGTAAAAGAAGTCTTGCAAAGTTCTGTTGAAAAGGGCAGTGCCCTATCATACCTGCAGAGGATTTTTAATCTGGTCATCGGGGTTACTTGCTGGCTCCCCAAAGGTGCACCTGCTTCTCAGAAGTTGCTCCTGCCACTTCAGACCTGAGATGAAGATGGGAGCAGCCAGTAGATTACTCTTGCAACAGAAGGCATTTTTTTTCTCTACCTCTATGACAAGCTTTCAAAAATGGAAGGGAGGACATTTAGACATTTTCCAAATACCTGGGGTCAGTCATCCTGTGTTTGCTGAGTAATAATTCCAGGAGCCCTCTCTGTTGTCCAGTGGCGACTCCAGAGCACACAGCTCCCAAGGCTGCCTTGGGGATGGTCTCCACTCCGAAGTTGGCTTCCGATGTGTGGTGGCCTCTGTAGAGGGAGCCCCCCACGTTTTAGAAAATGAATTCTGCATTTTTATGTTATGAAATAAAACCTCACTCTCCAGCTTTTGTTTGACAGTCTCAGTTCTAGAGTCCCTTTATTTACCACTGGGGACTTTGCCCTCAGAGCCCACATCTGAGGGAAAGAAGACGCTGGTCAACAAAGATCGTCCTGGGCTCTTGGTGGGCGCCGAGGCTGAGGACACGGTTCCACCTGCAGATTTGGGGGATTGAGGCTTGGACTCGGCATGGTGCTGAAGACAGGAGGCACCCAAATATATAAATAAGTTATTTTAAAAATCACTTAGAATTTCTTATTTGAAAGAAAAGTTGCCATTTAAAAGTTTAAAACCTTTTTCCAAAAGTAGAAGCATTAGGCCATCTCAGGATGCACAAAACTTCTGTGGAGCCCCCTTTTGCATGCAGAGAAGGCACCCAGTCTTCTAGAACAAAAGTGAAGGATAACTGTGGTAGGGGTAGGCAGATGATTTTCTTCCTGAAATCTGACTGTGGAAGAACACTTTAATGTGAGCAGGATGAAATCACAGAGATTTTTAGTGCACGTCTTTTTGTGCCTGCTTATAAAGCCCTAATAAAACTGGGACAGAAAAATAAAAATGTTCTTACCTATTTGTGAAATCACCAGGAATAAGGAAATGACTACAATCAGGATTAAATTATAACTGGCTTTTTGTAAATTTATTGTTCAGCAATATTTATACTTTCTTGGAGCACAATATCACTTACCTAACTTCCAACAAACCCTGAGTGTATGATTTAAATTATAACAGGTCTCATTTTTCCCTTCCATTTTTGACTAATGAATACTAGTTTATGAGATTACAATAGACAGAAAAAAAAAAAAAACAGTTTTCCTCCATATAAGTGAGTTAAGATGAAATACAAATGGAAAACAAATTGTTTTTTAAATCTCCATGGAAATTTCGTGCAAACTGGTTTGGGGCCTGCAAGAATATACTGACTAAAAATTAGTTACAGGACTGAAGAGAAACAAAAAAGGTATAAAAATACTGTTTTAATATATATTGAGTAAGGTGCACCAAAAATTGGTATTTTTGACTTTATTTTTGAGAAGGAAAAACAATAGATGCATGGTATCGTAATTATTAATACTAATGGTACTTGTAAAGTGCAGTAAATATTGCTGAGAAAAATAATGAAGAATGTTGAGGGAAGATGAAAGGAGCTAATAAGTACAATGTAACTCTAATGGGAAAAAAAGTGTCAGGAGAAAATTTCAAATGATGATTTCCTTGGAAAAAAAATAACACCACTCTTATCAGGATCATTTACAAATGATCATGAACTTGTATGGGCAAAGCCCCCAGATTCAGGTGCAGGAAGACACAGTGATTAGTATAAACCCTGGGGTCAGGACACCTGTGTTCTAATCCGAGATCCGCTGCCACTTCATTGGCTGTGTAACCACTGCACAGCGGGAAAGAGAGTGATTATGCCTACCCCATAGTTTAAGAAACAAAGGAGTATGTCTGTGGGGGAGGGGTGGGAGGAAGGGCCTGGAAGGAGCACTTAGATAAACGTGACACAGAATTGCTAACAGGAATGTATATAATAGTTTGCTGTTGATAAAGGTGCAATACCATATAAGTATACTTTTTAATGCTATTATATAAAGCTACATTTTTTTCAGCATTATCCTGTTACCGTATACTGTCTAATTTGGAGTGCCCTTACTGTAAAAACTCACATTTATATAACATATGAATTCCTTGGTCTTTGTTTTACTAAATGAGAGATTTTTGCTCTCGCCTAATACATCTTTTTGGGGGGATTCATGGAAATAGTACGGGGGAGGAGGAGGACGTCAAGGCCAATACTTGCGCTCCACAAACTAATGCCTTGGCTCTGGTTCTGAGTTTCTGTTCAGGCAGCCATTGCTCCCAGAGACACTATGTGAAACAGACATGATGTCCTCAACAACAGCACGTTCTTTTTTCTTTTTTTAAAGAGCAGTCAACTAGAGATTTGCGATGTTAAAAGAAACTTTGTTAATAGCATCCATTAACTGTGAATTCTGTCATGTTTATCGTGGTGTGCCTTTAGAAAATAACCTGGATAACCTGGGAAAGTTGAGCTGAGCGCCTGGCGTGAATCTTTCTACACCCACGTTCAGAGCAGCGGTATTCACAATCACAAAAATGTTAAACAAACCCAATAAAATGGCACATATACATAGAATAAAACATTCAGATTTAAAAGGAAAGGAAATTCTGATAAAAGCTATAAATATAAATAAACCTTGAAGACATTATATGAAGTGAAATAAGCCAATCACAAAAGCACGAATACTGTATGATTTTATTTAAATGAAGTACCTAGAGCCGTCAAGTTCACAGACACAGAAAATAGAATGGTAGTTGCCAAGGGCTGCAGGGAGGGGACAACGGTGAGTTACTGTTCAATGGACACAGGGTTTCAGTTCAGAGAGATGACAAAGCTCTGGATTTGTGTGATGCTTGCACAGCAATGTGAATGTACTTACTGCTCCTGAGCCATACATTTCAAAACACTTTAAAATGGTAAATTTATGTATATGTATATTGTGCCACAATAGGAAAAAAATTTAATGAATCTTCCACCCATCCGCCAAAAACAAGCCTTCTATATGAACAGATCTCAGAATCATTGACTCCAAAGAGATTTTTTGGAAAAGTTCAGTAGAGTAGAAATGGTTTAATCCCGGATTAAGTTTACTTTTGGACATAATTTCATAATGATAGAGGTTGACAAACTGATTTCATATCAATCAGCCATGTAATACCGCAATGATTGCAACATGGTGGCATAGCTCTAACAGCTAAGCAGTTTTCCTGTCTTACAGAGCAGAATATTTTACACAAGACTGAGAAACTACTTTTCAAAGATTTTGTTTCTATTATCTTTATAATAAAAGAAAGTTTTAAAAATAGTTACTTTAATAAATTGTTTAAACTTAATATTTTCCACAATGTGATTTAAAATGAGAATGGAGTTCCAAAGTTCCTTTGAATACAGTTGGTAAAAGTGTGTATTTTCCCTTTTAACCGCCATCCATAGACATAAACAATACTGTTTGCATCTTAAATATATATTATGAAATGCCTTTATAATTGAAATGTCTGGCTAGTACAAGTCGTGCTTATACCCGACTGTTATTTAGATTCCTCTAGAAGCCTTGAATAAAATGTTGTAGCAGGTGGTGAAGCTGTGTGACATTTCTGGTTTTGTTTATATGATTAATGTTACTACCATCCTTTTCTAAATCATAGAGCATTTTAAGCCTCACAATTATAAGTTGTAATATATAATTAGTTAAATTCTATAACCATAGAAGGAATGTTTGATACTATTGGAGCAGTAATTTTATTATTTACAACAGGAGTAATTAGATTTATGAAACAATCTAATAGGAGCCAGTAAATTTAGTTTTTGTCCAACTATCTCAAACACCCACCCTAATTCAAATTGAAATAAGTCAAAATTTTACAAGCTGCAAACTCATTTTCTAAAATAGTTTTATTGAGATGTAATTTGCATAACATGAAGTTTACCTGCCTTTAGTGTATAATTCACTGAATGTTAGCATATTTATAGAGTTGTACAAACATTAACACAGTCTAATTTTAGAACATTTTTCAATACTGTAAAGAGAAAACTCATTCTAACTTACAGCCTCTTTCCACTCCAACCTCCATCTTAGCAGTAACTAGTTTCCTTTATGTCTCTATATATTTGCCTTTTGGGGACAGGCCATCCAAATGGGAACATATGTGTTCTTCTCTAACTGGCTTCTCTCACTTTTCAAAATTATTCATGTTGTAGCTTTATCAGTACTTTATTCTTTCTCATCGGCAAATAATAATCCATTGTACTGATACATAATATTTGTTTACCCATTCATCAGTTGATGGACATTTTGGGTTGTTTCCACTTTTTGGTCACTGTGAATAATGCTGCCATGAACATCTGAGTGTATTACACCTTGGTGTGTACATATACAAGGTCTGTCCAGGAGGTATCCAGCCATGTACTATGAAAAATAGAGACATTTATTAAGGAAGATACAAGGTACAAGAAATATTGTACACAGGACAATGACACCTCGGTTCCCTTCAAAGTAGGCACCCTGGGACCTCACACGGTTCTCCCAATTGCCATCAACTACCCTATCATATTTTCCTGAATCTCATCGATGCTCTGAAATCTCTTCCTTTTCAAAGGTGATTTTAGTTTTGGGACAAACCAGATGTTTCAGGGCACCAAATCTGGTCTGTAGGGGTCCAAGTCACCTGGGTGATTTGATGTTTTGCCAAAAAACTCTGCATGAGACACGATGTATGAGAAGGTGTGTTGTGATGAAGCTGCCAATCACCAATTGCCCAAAGCTTCAGTCTTCTGAATCCTTGGAATAGGTTCCATGGAGGAATATTCAAGCTTAATGCAAAATTTGATGCAGATTTGTTGCCCTGTTTGCTCAGTCATTTTGAATATGATGGTCACACAGCACACATGCTCACTCAGTGGCGTCTACCACCCCCACTGACTAGTACAGTGAGGTTGTCATTGTTTGCACGTGTGCATTCCAGTCCACTCTCCTTGGCTGCCAGGTTACATCAGTGTTGTGCAAACCATTCTTGTTATATTAACAGTGGTTGGACTTTTTCTGGACAGACCTCATATCTTCATTATTTTGGGTAGAGGTCTAGAAATGAAGTTTCTGGGTCACATGATAAGTCTGTTTCATTTTGAAAAAAATGTCAATATTGTTTTCTAAACAAACTTGCTTTAAGAAGGAAAATAAATTTGTATATCATATATGTGTTCTCAGCTTTTATTTATTGTCATCCAAAATGAAAATCCCTGAGAAAATGATCAAAAAATTATGTCCTGATGTGCTCTCCCTCTAGTGAGCATGTTCACACCATTTCCCTCCCTCTCCACTTCACGTCCCCCACAGGCATTCATCTTGTAAATGCTAAGGATCCACACGGGACTTGCAGGCGAGGGAGCAATGGGCAGCAGCAGTTCATCCAGGGCTCAGCCCCTAAATCTGTCTCAGTGAGCTTCCCAGGGAGCTCAGGCAGCCCGGCCTGGCCTTTCCTGTTGCTGCTTCTGTGTTAGGCCCTTGCTTGTTTCACTGTCCCCAGCTTTATGAGATGTACCCTCAAAGTAAAAAAAGAAAAAAAATATATATATATAGAGAGAGAGAGATCTTTTTTATTTCCATGACTTAATTTTGAAATTTTATTGGCAAAATTTTATAATACCTTAAGCCATAATTTTTTAAAAAAACTACCTCAAAAATCACAGTGCATGCTATTTAATATAAGATGGAGTAAAATAAAGCCTCCCAAAGATTTGTTTGTATGAAACTGAGACAACACATTTTAAAGTCGACCTCTAAAAGGTTCTCATAATCTTATAAACATTGCACCTGGAAACATGGCCAACGTTTCTGAAGTTTTCAGCTGCTTTTCTCGACGAATGATTGTCTGTTAGCAACCCTTTCAGACTTCAGATGCTGCTTAGAACAGGAAAAGAAAGCCAAAGCTTTTGTGTACTTTGTAGAACAAAAGCATGCATAGACACTCTGTCCATGGTTGGGGATGGCTGTGTTAGCGTAAAGCTGTACCCCAAAACATTCTGTTGTCAGATCTCTCCTGTGGGCCGGAGTTTGAAGACCCCTTCACAGATAACTAAAAGATTACATGGGTTATCTACTTGCCCTGCATGTAATGAATTTCTTTCTTTTTAATGTGTAAATGCATGATCTTACTTTCTGTTTTATTGAAACATTTTATTAAAATTTCTGTGTTTTCTTACCTGCATAGTAATAAAAAATAGTAAAAGATATTCTGGTAATAGCTGATAACCTAATTTAGAGCTGGGGAAGTCATCTAGATCAAAGGTTTATAAGCTTATTTATGACAATGTATTCAAAGAAAATAGTGTGTATCAAAGGCTTTGACTAAAAAGGGAGCGGGAGCCCTGCAGCCCCACCCACCCGTGAAATGCACTTTTCACTAATGTAATGTCTGTGATCTGGAAAGAGAGCTGGACTGATTGATCATGCAGTAGTTAAAAATGCAGATTTTGTGATTAGGCAGATCTGTTCTAGAAATCCCCGCCCTGGACCCTGTTCTGTCTCCGTGTCTCCTTTGCTGCACACAGGGATAGAGCGTCCTCGGAGGGCGGTGGTGAGGATGAAACAGGATGGTGAATGGAGAGCACCTAGCCCATTCCTGGCATATAGTCATCACCTGGTACATGGAGCTATTGTTAAATTTTAGATTATAAAGAAAATTTTTATATGTGGTATTAAAAACATACAGGACTGATAAGCTTCATTTGGTAAGCATGGCAACACGCGAGTGCATTTTTGTCTTCTGGGATCTATGGAATAAATATCCTATAACCAAATCAGAATTGTTTCATTGCATTAGTTTTTAATCAGGCAAAAACACTGGGGTGTGTGTGCAGTTTGCTAAAAGGGAAAGGGATGAGAATGGAGCTCTCCACACGTGTACTGACGTGTGTACTGACAATCTACCTGCAGCCAAGTCACAGAAGGGAGCCTACTTGCTAGGGGACAGCCAAACATTGTGTACCTCAGTTTTACCTTTCACGTTGTGGCACGTCGTCTGGATGAGAAAGAAACTGCATCTCAAATGAAGCAAACAGATGAATATAATTGCAGAAGGAGGCTGAAAAATTAACATGTTGAGGAAACGGGGCCTCTTGTAAATTGTCATGTTGAACAATAGTTTTAATGAGAGACTTCCAATAAAATGAAGCCTTTGAAAAGGCCTCTCCTTCCCCTTTAACTGCCAATGAAAATCCCCCGTCTTGCTTCAGGAAATTGAATTTCCTGTCTGTTACTTCCTAGAGCCACAGTTGTTTCTATGAGTGGCAGTTTCAACTTCAGGTAGTAATGAAATAGGCAGGTACCACTAAAGCACTGTAATAAAGAGACTTGGTAGATGATAGAGGACAATATCTAAATTAAATGAAAAAGGTTCCAAAACAAATCCCTATATTCAGGTTTCTTTTTTTAAAATCAAGTGTATAGTTCACTGATAGTACCAGGATATAAAGCATGAAGATCCCTGGAAGTCCTTGGCAGAAAGATTTTTTTATGGTCTTCTTTAAACCTGATTATTTAAACAGTGATCAGCAAAAATTAATTAATAATCATGTAAAAATAAATAAGTAGTACGATTTAAAAATAAATAAAGATAGCTCTGGCTGTTGTAGCTCAGTGGATTGAGCATGGTCTGCAAACCAAGGGTCGCCAGTTTGATTCCCAGTCAGGACACATGCCTGGGTTGCAGGCCAGGTCCCCAGTGGGGGCCACGTGAGAGGCAACCACACATTGATGTTTCTCTTCCTCTCTTTCTCCCTCCATTCCCTTCTGTCTAAAAATAAATAAATAAATAAAATCTTTTAAATAAATAAACAAATAAATAAAAACAGAAAAGATAAAAAAATAAAATAAGTCATGATCAGCTTATTTTAATGAATCAGCATGAATTATTTCTAATGATAATCTTTGAAAATAATAGAGTAAATATCCAACTGGGAGCACAGTTGTGTTTTATAATCTTCTGATAAAAGTAAACATTCCTAAGAAATGGAAATATCTAATAGGAATATTTATTGCATTTTTTATTTAAATAAGTATTTATAGAGGCCACGATGTTTTGAGTACTGTTGCTGAAACATAAATAATGGGTGACTTAGAAATAGCCAGAAAGCTCTGTCAGTCAAGTTACTGGGCAGAAAACATGATGCTAAATGCGTAAGTCAAAACGGTGGAATTGGATGCTCCTGAAATCACTGCAAGGGCTGAGAAGAAGACAGGTGGATGAGTACATTAACTCACCTCCTGGTCTTCATTCATGCCTTCATGCCTCTTTAAACTCTTCAGTGGCTCCCCTTACCTCTGTCCATACGACAACCTGCAGGACTCTTCCGAGCAGCTGCTCTCCAGCCTTCCTTCTCTTTAGCGTCCTGCCACGAGACAGCTCTCCAGGCACAAGAAGTAACTTAGAATTACTTGGACTGACCAAGTGTTTCCTGTTCCCGAGATACCTTTAAGACATTTTCCGACAATCACTTGCAACTGAAGGAATTCTGATGCCTTTTGGAGTGAGTATATTTGTCCTCAAACATGCACCATCATCATTCCATTAAATAAAAATGTTGAGGACTCAGCCTTCTGTTCTCTTTCAAGAAAGTCTACTGTATCTCACTGACTTTACCATAACCTTTAACTTGGGCAGAACATCTTTTATTTTTTTAAAGGTTTTATTTATTTATTTTCAGAAAGGTGAAGAGAGGGAGAAATAGAGGGAGAGAAACATCGATGTGTGGTTGCCTCTCGTGCACCTCCTACTGGGGACCTGGCCTGCAACGCAGGCATGCGCCCTGACTGGGCATTGAACTGGTGACCCTTTGGTTCACAGGCCTGCACTCAGTCCACTGAGCCACAGTAGCCAGGGCTGGGCAGAACATCTTTTGACTAGCTCTTTTCCCCTCAAAGTATGTCAGCTTTTCGCTGTGTTAAAAAAAAATTTTTTTTTTATTCTCGTCTGGTTCTGTTTCTTTGGAGAGTTCTAAGTAGTATACTTGCAAGGAGCACTCTAGCTTCAGGAGTACTTTATAAAATATGTTCCTATTAATTCTCATATCCAGCAAATGAGGGCAGGTCCAGAGGTATCATTATGTTTGTATTTGTATTACTTATTTTATAGATACAGATAGATAATGAAATTCTGGGAAGTTAAGTGACATACCCAAGGAAGGACAATTAGTAAGTGACAGAATGAACACTGGAAAACAGAATTTTTGGCTCCTAACTCAGCATTTTCTACAACACCATACCCTGCTACTATTTAAAATAAAACACAAAACAAAACAAATTCTTGTTTGGCCTAGGCTGATAATTTCTATTTTTATATAGAAAATATTTTTTTAAATATTTTTTAAAATATTTTTATATTTTTATGCCTGAAGTATACAAATTTTGAATACAGCTTGACGAATTTTTTCAAATAAACATACAGCCACCC
Source organism: Micronycteris hirsuta (assembly GCA_004026765.1). Lineage (NCBI taxonomy): Eukaryota > Metazoa > Chordata > Mammalia > Chiroptera > Phyllostomidae > Micronycteris > Micronycteris hirsuta. The sequence continues at coordinate 17,891 of PVJI01013538.1, forward strand.
AGTTGAAATTTATAACATCGTCACCTCCCAGAAGCCTCTCTTGCACCTTCCTCAGTCATTACCCTGCCAAAGCTAAACGATTCTTCCAGTTTTCTTACACTATACATTACTTATTTTGTGATTTTGAACTTTATTCAAATGGAGTGACTCATTGTATACACAAATCAGTCTTGCTTCTCTCAACATTATATTGGTGAACTTTATCCATAATAATGCATTAGAAGGATAGAATTCTATTGGGCAAATTGACCATAATTTAATTATCCATTATTTCATTGATGAGTATTTAGGTTGTCTGACAATCTTTTTCTTATTCTGTACTTATACCACTTACATGTAATGAAACTGCAGATACATTTTTGTTTAAATCTATCAAATTACTATTCGTTTTCTATTTTTCATCTTTTATTTTTTCTGATTTTTGTACTTTTTATTGCTTTCTTTTGAGTTAATCTTTTTTTGTTTTAGTTTGTTGGGGTTTTTTTTGTTTTGCTTATTCTTTTTGAAAATGTCCCTTCTCTATGAGTTTGGGGTCACACATACTTTTTCTATTCTTTTAATATTTATCTTAGAGATTACAGCACTCTTTAACAGGCTTTAAATTACTATTTTATCACTTTTTTAGTCCTTATGATATTTTTACTCTTTTTTTCTCATTCCTACCTTTTTTACTATTGTTGTTAGGTGCCTGCCATGTGCACTCAAAATATGTCTAACAATTAGAAATATGTCAACTGTTTTTAAGTAACTCCTCCTATTTTGACTTATAGCTAGTTCTTCCATATGCGTCTTTGGGAGAGCCAGATGTAATACCTTTTTTCCCATGCAAAGGTTTTCATAATGGTATGAGTTGGGATTTCAATGGAAATTGACCCTGTTACCTTTATTATTTTTATATTAAAATAAAATATCAGTTATAATGTTATGATAATATTAATAAATATCAGAGTACAAAAAGTCATTGACTCCATTATTACTTGCATACTCTATAAAATTAAGATGTTCCAATACCACATCTCAAAGGTAAATCTTCTATATTTCTAGTGCTAATGACTTGTTAATAACTCCACCACACCTCAACTGAAATTATCTTCCAGTTTGAGGATTAATTAAATATTTTATGCTCTTATGATGCTTCCTAAATATAAAAGATGTTCAATAAACATTAATTTGCTCTCACTTCTGCTTGTATCTCTACTTGGTTAAACGTAAAAGTATCATCCACTTTACTTAGAACCTAGTAAGTGACAATATTTGTCTTAGAGAGATACCAATGCTATTTATGTGAATGCTGAAAAGCAGATAAGTGGTCGATAGCAAACATTGAAGACAGATTTAGTTTTTGTAAATCATTTCGGTACTTGGAAAATAAGAACAAATTACCTTTCCTTTAACTTTCCCTGTCTGTATGAAGACTGAACAGTAAGGAGGAATGACTAACGAATACTGTTGTTGTTTGTGTTTGTTTGTTTGTTTCTGTTTTAACTGCACTGCATATTAGCTATGTTTTCTTTGCCTAGATTAAAGGAGTTGAGGGCAGGGGGGTCTTCCTTCAATAGGTATCTAATTTACAGTAGCAAAAGCGATTGTAACAGAATCAGTTACTAATCATCCTTTTTGCTATTAGTATTTCCTTGCTGTTAGGATGCTTGGCAGGTTCTAGCAGAAGTTTCTTAGAGACTATTAAAGGGATTCTAAGGAGCAGCATGTCAGCAAAAAACATGACTTCGGCGAGAAGGCAACAACTGCCAGCATGAAAACAACTAAAACCACTGGAAGCAAAATGGCTTTGTAAAGGCAGAAGGAGCCAGGTGGGGTGGCCTTGGACCAGGGCCTGTCATCACATCCCGATATAAAGATGTCCAGCGACTCTCCTCCAGTCATCTGAGTCAGAGCTTCCCATCTCCACGCTAGGGGGCGTCCTGTTCCCCACTCACCAGATCCCTCCGTGTCCGACCTGGCACTCGGCCACAGGCGTCCTCAGAGCTAGCGCTCTGGCTCCTGCAGTCACGCTACAGCTGCGGGCAGGAGTCCAGGCGTCTCAGAGCTCGGGCAGCGGGGACAGGGAGAATCAGAACATCTCCGCACGTCTCTGTCTACTCTTTTAGGCTGGCTGCGCGTCCTCGCTCTGGCTCAGCCAGCCCTCTTCCTGCTCAGCGATGTTGGCCGAAGCGCAGCTTCGTCGTGACTCCTCCCTGCGACCGCAGGTTCGCAGGTCTGGGAGTCCTGCCAGCGCCCCCTTCCCACCGGCCCTGTTCGCAGCACAGGCGGGAGGTTGCCGGTGCACCCAGGATTCCCGTAGCTCCGTGTAGTTAGCATTCTCATAGCTCCCCTCTCTACCCACCGATGCATGAAGTTCCCATTCCCCATCTGTCTACCCCAGCAAACTGTGAGGTCCTTCATAGGAAAGACTGCCTGGACCAACATGTTAACCCCCAGAGTGTGACTCAGTCACTAAGGCACTGATGACACTCAGGAAGTACTTGCCAGATTAAATCGAATATAGTAAAAGTATGAACTGTGCTGATAAGCAAAGGTAGGTCAAGGGTCTGAGTGGGCAGTTACTCGGTAGGTTTGTGAGAGAGTTAGGAATGCGGCCCATTATTGGTCGCAAAAGACAGAGTTGCTTCCTCAGTCCCAGCAGAGAACTGGCTTCAGTACACGAGGGCGCCAAATAACCTGCTTCAAAACAACTGCTTTGTCCTCTAATTTCCCCCCCCCCTCACTATTTAAAAAACAAAACACAAAAGTGAAGTTGATCTGCAGTCATTACCAGTTGGCTCCAATTGCCTCTCAGATCAACAAAACACTCAGTTAATTACACATATTCTCAAGAATCAGTCTAGCATTGTTTTTCGAGTCCCAGTGCAGTCTATTCATTCCAGTCACACTTGCTTAGCATGACACAGCTCAGTGGCATTGTAAAGCGTCTTGTATTTGGATTAGAAAATTGAGATTGATTCCCATTCCTTTCTGTAACTACATGGCATTGCACTGTGACATCAAAATGTACCGCATGTGCTCACACTGCCACATCCTTGTTCACACTGTTTCCTTTGCCTGCACTGCCTTTCCCACTATTTCTTACTGGAATGCTCCTCGTCATGATTCAGCTGCAATACATCCCGTGGTAAAGGAGTTACAAATCCCGTGCCAAGAAAAGTCAGTCATCTCCAGAGGGTCACGTTCATTGCTCCCCGCGCCCCCTCATTTCTGCAGTCATTAATCTTCATTTACACCTGCAGAGTGATTGTCAAGCTGTTTAATAAACTTGATACGTCTCTCCCTGGTGTTAAATATGACTTATTTCTTGTAAATAAGTGACATTGGCAGGCTGTGTCTGGAAAACAAAATGTTGCTGAGCAGGCAGTCCTAGCGCTGTCAAGCAAATAGGGCATCTTTATAAGAATCACTCTCGGTTGCACTATGCTGCGTGAAGGCAGACAAACTTACACGGCTACATACTGTATCATTCCACTTACATGTCATCATCGCAAGGCAGTGCTCTCTGGTCAGAGAACGAGAAGTAGTTGCCAGGGACTGCATGTAGAGACAGTTGTTGATTTCAAATGGACAAGGAGGGATATTTGGGGGGAGGTATCTCTTCTATATCTTGCTTACAGAGAGATAGGTGCACACTAATTATATTTGTGAAAACTCTCAGAACTGTACGCAAAGTGGGTGCATTCAGTGTACGGAAATTATGTTGTTTTAAAAGGAAAAAGCAAAAAGAATTAGGAAGCAGCCATGTGGGTTCATACCCATAAACCAAAATCTTAGCAGTGGCCAAGTGGCCAAGCTTTCCAGCTCGGCCAGGGTGAGGAGTTTGAGAAGGTCTGCCAGTACTCTTTCTCTTGACCAAGGTGCTGTGACAGAGGTTGCTTTGTACTCATGCGTCCCCGTATACTTCTGGTTTACTTACTATCATGTATTGACATTAAAAATTCACAAAATATAACCTACAAATAATCTCATTCCTGAATATCAGCCTATGACAAATACATCCCAAATTTAGTAAAATATGCATCAAATAAATGGCAAATTCCAAGATAATACACATAACTGTAAATTTTGAGTAACTGACGGAATTCAGTAAAAATAAAGAGCAGCAAGTGGAGGGCCGATGTACTATTCTTAGCTGAGACAACAAAGTGAGAGACGTGGCACCACGCCTAATTTCTAATAAGTCACCAAATAATGGGGCTTGGGGGCGGTGAGGCTAGATGAAGACACGTACCATTTATATGACAAAATGGCTATCAGTCTGTGTGTGCATGCGTGTGGTTGACATAGGGGTTCTTTGGAAGACAGCAGAGTGCTTGCATTTTTGTGGGTAGAATACTCGGTGTTGTCAGGAGGTGGGGTCCTACACAGAGATGAGGCTTTGTCAGGGTGGGGGCTCTGCCCTCCTGCTTATCCCCTGCAGCTGATATGGCCTTGGTCATCGTGGACTCAGGCTTTCTCAGTTTGCTGCTGCTTTGCAGCCACTTGGAAACTTTCTCCAGGGTGATCTTGGTCTTTCTGCTTCGACCCACCCTGAGCCACACTGTTAAAGACTCTGCCCCCATCTGTCTCTCTTTTCCCTTTCCCAGATCTAGAGGAGCCTGGTCGGGGTGTGCCCATGTGTCTTTGTGTTTGTGTGGGGTGACAGGGGAAGGGGAACATACCGCCTTTGTCGTTTTTCTCCCAAAGGTATATATTCACTCTCCAAATACTCTCTCTCCTCAACTTAGACCTTGAGAGACTAATTAAAGAAAAGAAAGGAGGGGAAAAGAAAGAAAACAAAGATTAACATCTCAAAAATATATTTTCATAGTTATTGACAAGGTAGAGAGCTTAAAAACAAGTCTAAAAATAAATATGCAGCACGAGAATGAAGGAAACTCTAATGACTTTATTAAAAAGGCATAATTAAATATGCATATATGCTTTTCTGTGGATATAGAGGAACTTTAAAAAATCAACTCTCCCAACTTTGTAAAATTGTCACTAAATCAATACAAGTCTTACTGAGGTTAGGAGGGAACTCAATTAAATTATATTGGACTCATCTATAAAAGATTAAGCATATTTTAAAAATGAGAAAAAATTCTTAAAGAAAATGAAGAATAAAACACTAATAACTTGTTGTTTTTTGTGTTTTTCTATTATTTTTAAGACCAATCATCAGTTATTAAAGTAAATGTTAGGTTACTTTATAGGTTTTAGTACATTTGAAAATATGTAGAAATAGGCTATAATTTTTAAAGTATCTCCAGCTGGTCATGTCAAACTTCTATTGTGGCCAAAGTAATCATGCCACACTTTATTCATTTAAAATACAATACTTACACAATTTAATTCTAGAAGGGCCACTAAAATGGAAATAAGATATTAATAAGATTTATATTTCAGCCATCTATATTCTGGAATCACTGTTAGGAGTTATAATACATAAAACTTGGATAAGAAAAATGCATCATCAGTTAAAGACCAGCAGTTACCCTAGAAATAGATCAATCAAAATTACATTGAAGAGAGAAAAACACATCAGATGTCTTGCTGTTTGTTCATGTGGATGTTTGGGAGTTGGCTTCTCTAATCCTAAATCAAGCTTGCACATCACACTGGATCTCTGTGCCTTCATGTGCCCCTCTCCCTCCCCTGGGATCTGGGCATGCAGGGAATGCTCTGTGGGCTGCAGGTGGAATAGCAAGTGTGAAAGGGCACCTTGGCAAAGCCAGATTCAAAGCTCTAATTTAGCACCTCCTTTGCCTGTTTTGATAATTTTCTTTCCTTAATTCATCAATTTTCAACCAGTGTGTCGGAAAAATTTTTTAAACACGCAAAAACTGACTGTTTAGTCAAGGGCACTGACCTCTTTTCCTTTAGATTGTCAAATTTAAAAAATGATAACAGCCAACACAATAGATATCTAGTGTGAATGAATCAAAATTGTACCTATTTTTGTCAGAATGGCAAAAAATATATTTTTTGGTGTGCCATAGAATTTTAGTAATTAGCTTATGTTTGCCATGAGATTAAAAAGCTTGAAATTTACTGCCTTAGTTCATTGAGATTTATCAGTCAACAGAGCTGCCAAGTAACCTTTTTTCAGGTTTTTATCATAGGAGAAAAACCACCTGTGAGAGAAGTGGTGCTTTCCCGTTCTTTCTTCAGGTTCTGGATGTTGAGTTTTAAAAGTGTAAGGCTGATGTTTTTATATATGTTATAGAGTTTCTACTCTATTTTTCTTTTTCTGTTTTTTAAACAACAAATTGCTCTCACAGTTTTGGAAGCCAGAAGTCAGAAACCAATTCTCTACTGAAATTATGTTTCTAGGTCTACCTCACCTACTTGACTCCTTGAAGATCAAAGCCTTGCTTATTTACCTCCAACTGCACAATGCCTAACTCAGTGTTTAGTATTTAGTAATAAATATTGTTTGAACTGAATCAAACTGATCTAAAATGTTTGAAACTTTAGCTGCTGCTGACGTTCTCTACTAAATACCACTGGTGTAAATTGGTGTTGGTGCAAACTGTAATACTCTAGTCTTACCCATAGGTGGCAGCAAGGCCCTAAAATTAGCTGGAAAATGGTCTGCATAGACTTAATTAATCACAAAGGTTAAAATGAAATATTCTAATTTATATTTGGCCTTTACATAAAAAATTACTACATAAACTTTAATTTTCAAGAAATACTAAGGAGAATACAACACAGCCTGTTATACTGGGAGCTACTCGATGTGACTGCTTTTCTGCCTTGATTACTCAGGATCTCCAGAGTCACCTACAAAGCCTCATTGTCTCATTCCTTCCAGCCTGTTCTGTGCACAGTCTGTCATGTGGGCCTCTACATTTTTCTGATGGTCACAGAATAAAACTGTAGCTGGTTAAATTTGTTTGGGGTAACATTTCTTTTCCTTTAACAAAAGACCTTTCCCCAGCTATTCCACAAGATTTTATCATTCATTTCATATTGGTCTTCCTGAAGTGTTTTTTCAATTAATTTCTAATAAAATATTAGTTAAATCTTCTGAAGGATTTGTACCATAATGCAAGGTAACCTTCAATTTAGTACCAGGAATTACCAAAGGCTTTCTACCCTCTCATTTTCTAGGTAAACAATTATTACCACAGGGTGTATATCCTTTTTCATATTTACACTCATAGAAAGCATCACTAGCCATAAGGGAGATGCAAATTAAAACCACAATAAGATACCACTTCACACCACTCAGAATGGCCATCATAACCAAATCAACAAACAACAAGTGCTGGTGTGGTTGTGGAGGAAAGGGAACCCTAGTACACTGTTGGTGGGAATGCAGACTGGCGCAACCACTCTGGAAAACAGTATGGAATTTCCTCAGAAAACTAAAAATGGAACTGCCTTTTGACCCCACAATTCCACTGCTGGGATTATACTCTAAGAGTCCTGAAACACTAATCCAAAAGAACCTATGTACCCCAATGTTCATAGCAGCACAATTTGCAATAGCCAAGTGTTGGAATCAACCTAAGTACTCATCACTAAGTGAGTGGATCAAAAAACTATGGTATACAATGGAATACTATGCAGCAGAAAGAAAGAAGGAGCTCCTATCCTTCATGACAGCATGAATGGAACTGGAGAGCCTTATGCTAAGTGAAATAAGCCAGGCAGTGAAAGACAAATACCATATGATCTCACCTATAAGTGGAACCTAGTCAACAAAACAAACAATCAAGCAAAATATAACCAGAGACATTGAAATTAAGAACAAACTGACAGTAACCAGAGGGGAGGTGGGAGGGGATAATAGGAGTAAAAGGGGGTACAGTCATCAAGGAATGTGTATAAAGGACACATAGACAATACCAAAGGGGGATAAGATCAAGGGTAAGAAGTGGGGATGGCTGGGGTAGGGGGAATGATGGGGGAGAAATGGAGACAGCTGTACTTGAACAACAATGAAAAGAAAGTTAAAAAAAAAGAAAGAAATGATGCTGGGACTACTGGATTTCCACATACAAAGGAATTAACTTGGATCCCTGCCTCTTACCATATATAAAAATCACCTCAAAATGGATCAACAAGCTATAAAATCTAAAACTATAAAACTCTTAGAAGAAAATGTAAGGGTATCTTCACAAACTTGAATTTGGCAATCAAATCTTAGGTATAAAACTAAAAGTATGAGTAACAACATTTTAAAAAAATGGGTATATTGAATTTTACAAATATTAAGAACTTTCGCCCTAACTGGAATGGCTTTGTGGGTTGGTTGTCATCACACAAATGAAAGAACCACCAGTTCGATTCCTGGTCAAGGCACGTGCCTGTGTTGAGGACCAGGTCCCCAGTTGAGGGCGTGAGAGAGACATTGGATCCATGTTTCTCTTTCATGTTAATGTTTCCAGTGGACATTATCAAAAAAGTGAAAAAAACAACCTAAAGAATGGGAGAAAATATTTGTATATATCTAATAAGGGTTTAACATCCAAACTATATAGAGAATTCTCTACAACTCAACAACATAAAGACCGCTTAATTAGAACGCAACTGATTTGAATAGAAGTTGTTCCAAATAAGATATGCAAATGACCAATAAGTATATAAATAGACTTAAATATTATCAATCGTTATGAAAATGCAAAACAAAAGCACTTCCTGCCAGTTTGGTGGTTCCTCAAAAAGTTCAACATAGAATTACCATATAACCTAGAAATTCTACTTTTAGGCATAAATCCAAAAGAGTTGAAATCAGGGATTTGAAAACATACTAGTAAGCCAATATTCACTTCAGCATTATTCACAATAGCCAAAAGGTGTAAACAATCCAAATGTCCATTGACAGATGAATGGATAAACAAAATGTAGCATATACAGACAATGGAATATTATTTACCAATAAAAAGGAATATGTTTTGATCATACTACAGCATGAATGAACCTTGAAAACGTGCTTAGTGCAATAAGCCAGACACAAAAGGACAGTTGTATGATTACACTCATGAAATATCTAGTGTACGTATATTCATAGAGTGAGGAAATAGGTTAGAGGATACCAGGGATAGATGAAGGGGTTAATAGGGTTTCTTTCTTAATGACTGCAGTTTCTCTTTGGGGTGATAAACATTTGGGAAATAATGGTGATGTTTGCACAACATTTTGAATGTAATGAATTCCACTGAGTTGTCCCCTTAAAAATGGCATTAAAAATACACTACCTCTAAGAACACAGGTTTCCCTCTCTTCACATTCATGACAAAACAGGATAGGAAAATTCTTATTAACTCTTGCCAATCTGATTGGTAAATAAATATATTGCTTCAATTTGCATTTCTCCAAGCACTGATGAGGTAAAATATTTTTTTATTTTTACTGACCATGTGGGTTTCCTTGTCTGTGAGTTTTAATATTTTTGTCAATTTTCATATCTGTTTTCTTTACCATTTATAAGAACTCTTGGAATATTATGAGTGTCAAGATAATCTCCTATATGTATTGCAATTTTTTCTTATTTACTCATTTGCCTTTGGAAACATAAACCTTCAAATATCAAAGGATATTTACTCCATATAGCCATAGATAGAAGTTAAGAACATTTTTAATACTAGTTTCACAAAAAGAAAATATTAGATAGATAGATAGGCAGATGATATCATATAGTTGATATATAAATGGATGGGTATAGGTATATTTTCAGTGCAATGAAAAAAGAAGGAGCTTATGGGATCCACAGTCCATTTTCCTAATCTTACATTCATTTCACTGCACTCAATGCAATTCTGTGGTCCAGGCTGTCTTTTGGATTTGACTGGTAACCAAAACAGTATTATTGCCCTCTCCCTGACCATGTCTTTGAGTACTTCAAGGCATCTTGCTTTACTTTATGGTTATAGTGTAAAGCCAAAATTTGAAGTTAGGTCTTTATGTATCACCCAAATAAATATCATGTTCAGGGCAACTGTCTCATTCAGTTCCAAAGGATTATTCTTTTTTCCAAGATCCCAAGATCTGTCTCCACCACTGAAAGCAGGAAGCTAACTCTTCACTGAGGCATATTCCACAAAATCGTTATACCCAAAGTCAGGCAATTAATTCAATAACATTGTTGTTGGCCAAGCTCCTTGTCAGTAGGTTGTAGAATTAAATTTTTGTTTAATCACATTACACAAGCAGCCCTATTGTTTGTTACTTTTGATATATTTCCACTATGTGTGCAGTCTAGAAAGAAACTTGATGCTTATCCTTTTTCATAAGACCTGAAAGAAATCACAAACAAAAAAACTTCCCATAAGAAACACTCTACACAAACTAGAGAGTGAAAAACCTAGGTAGAAAAACAAATAGTTTATTGAAGATTAAGGTCAGAGATAATGGTGAAGTTTGAGGACACCTGTAATCAGATGATGGGAAACATTCTTTTCTTCTAATGGAAGAGAGAAAAAAAAATATGCTGTTAAAATTCTACCTATAGTATTCGTTTGGTTTAAATAGAAATGACTTATATCTGCTATAGTGTCTGCATTTGTAGTGAGTACATCCTGTATACTTACATTTGTCAAATTATTGCTTTTAATAATTTCTTCAGTAAATGAACTGAATTTGGCCAGCTTTCTTACTCCTAAAGATTTTTTTCCCAATATCAACATACCCCATGAATTTAAGACATGTTATTGCCCATAAAACTATTTCACAAGTTTCTTTTAACTCCTTATACACTGGAAGCAGTAATGAGGCTCTGTAATAACTCAGTACTGATATTATCAGCAACAGCAACACTGAGGCAAACGCAGCAAAATAATTCTCACTGAAGACTTTTTCCTTTCTTAGTGCTGTTCGGAAGAACAAAGCAGTGACATTATTTGATTTGGTTAAATCAGCATTAGACTCTTGTTTCTGACATGAGTCAATGCTGCCGATCATTTTATTAAGAAATACCTAATGCAGTAATATAATCTTACACTGGTTTGCATAGACAATTTGAATGGTCATCATTTTATTTCATTATTTAATAGCGTGATTGCATTATTATTATTTAACTCATCAAATAAAAGTAAATTATTCCTGAAGAAGATATACAGTGAAGTCTGAGAACATTTCAGTAAGATGGAACAGAGTAAGAAGAAAATAGGTTTATGTTTGTGTGTGCAGGTGTCAATTTACACCTGTAAGTACTCTGCAAGAAGGTGAAACATGTTACCTATAGCCCTGGTATCTGACCCTCTGTGACCTACTCTGATTTATTTTATGCCAGAAGCTTATTTTACCATACTTTCAGTTCTGACATGCTGTAAGTCACCTTTGTTTATTAATTACTTGTAGATCAGCAACCCCTCTTTCATTTAAAAAAATTCCCGCTGCTATTATTTATTTATCCCTATACCCAAATGCTATTATTTTATGCTTATATCTTATTTATACCCACATACTATTGTTTATTTTCTCTTGTTCCATTGTTTTGTTACACATAGCATTACTTTTCCTGTATTCTGTTGGTGGAATCAATCATCCACTTGCCCAGATGCAAGAGAGGAGCACAGACCCCCAAAGGTCAGTGGGAAGAGAGTCCAAGAATTCTGGTCTAAGTGTTAACACCACCACTATACAGTTAAGGCAAAACTAAAGTTCAGAGTCAGAACTGGCATTGCTTTAATGAAAGAACCTATAAGCATTTCTACACTGGAAATGTCTGAGCTGTTTCTCATCACATTCCACTAAAGGAGTCATATGCTACCTTCTTTATGTTCATGAGGGGCTTTAGAAATTTTTATGATCTTTGTGTGATATCTGTACTAGGTCAGAAAAGGTGGTGTGACTTCTACCTGGTTCTCTTGGAACCAGCTAAGCACCGCGTAAGAAGTCTACCTACTTCTCCAATTCAATTGAGTATCATAGTAGGAATGCTGAAGAGAAAACAGAATTTAGAGAAACTTTAGAGGTAGAATTTTGAAATGTTGGTCCTTATGCTATTCTGAATAACAGCTGAAATTACCAAGAACTTGCTTTGTTCCAGGTAATTTATTGCGAGTATAGCTATATGTCTTATCTCATGTAAGTTTCATAGGATATTTGAGAATATTATTGGAAAACCATGCTATGGAGTGTTCTGTAATGGAATTACTTGGATTTAATATGTTGATATTAGAGATGACCTTCACAGTTATATGTATAGAGAGAGTTTGATATATGAATATAGATATATCTCAGTTGTTGTAAATGAAAATGTTTGTGTCTGTATTAGCTTACAAATGGTCAGGATACTTATCAAATTGTTATAATTGATACATGTCAGGATACTTATCAAATTGTTATAATTGATATCTTAAGGTGTTAGAATTGGAGTAGGGAAGGTCATTGTAATTTTTTATAGGCCTCAAACTGGTAGAGCACACATATATTATTTGTGTAGTAATAAAACAAATTAATGTCATAATATTTTTGAGGAAAAGAATTGGGTCAAAGGAAAATTGAGAATAAGAAATATAACGAAGCCAGGAGTCTAATTGGAAAGACACGCAAGACTTTCAAACCACAGTAATACGTACTGTGGGAACCCGAAGGGAGGGACGCCAGATCCTGCCTGTGGGCTTGGGGAAAGTTACTCTGTGCCTTCAGAAGGAGTTCCCTGGACTCAAGCAAGACGAAGGCGCCCACAGGCAGAGGAGACTACTCACGCAAAGACATGGAGGAGGAAAAAGTCTGGGCGTTAGAAAGCTGGCCAAGCTTGTTGTTTTAGGAGAGAAGTGTTGCTGGGCAGGAGAATGGCAAGGGAAGACATCGAATAGACCAGAATGAACCCAGTCATAAAAGGCTTTATGCTTTGGCAGAATAGTATTTAGAAATATTATTCTATCTTTTTTTCTCTTTCTTCACTATTTTGCCTTTGACCTGCTTTGATTTTTAGTACAGTCTTCTCTGTGTTCACTGTCTCAAGAAGAGACAGAAAGCTAGAATATATTGAGAATCTTCCAGCTTTTGCTTTAATTATACAAGTTCATAGGAGAATTCAGTGAATTATTACATAGAAGAAAATATCTGCACTCTGTGGACAGAATGGCACCTTGTACTTCTGTACTCCATGCAAAAAAAAAAAAAGTTCCCTGACCAAGAAGTGGAAAGGAGGGTGATGACGTGGGCACATGGGTGAGAGAGCAGGAAGGCCGTGCTCCTTATCCTCATGCCAAAGGTGAGGCTGAAGCAGAGAAGCTCCACACCTGATTATTATTTTCACACCTGATTATTATTTTCGCATTAACATTTATTTTTATCTTGCCAAACTATGAATTTATTTCAATTAGAGTGACATCCTCTTTTGCCCACGATAGCGCTTTTGTTCTGATGTGATTATTATAGATTCTCCATTTCACTCTCAAAAGTGCCAAGGTTTCAGTGATATAGTCACTCACATTACAGTCAATGTATATCAACTGTATTCTCCTCCTTTTTGTGTTCTTCCACTTTTCCTTCTTCACCTTTCTCATTTTCAAAGAAAATTCAAAATTTCTTTTACATTATAGCTCACTATTAGGACTATTTTGTAAAGTTTTAGGGTTGTTGTTTTCTTCATTTATAAGCTATAAAGTTAGGATAAATTTCCATGGCTTAGAACATATGTATTTCAAGACCAAGTTTTTCTCCATTTCTCCATTTCTAGTGTCAGATGGTTGTTGGACTTGTTCATAGAGTAACATGCCTTTTACTCAGGTGCTTAGCATCCTTGTGACATGACACCAGCTGAATTGGCATGATGGATGATAGAAAACCATTCCTACAGAGAAACACCTAGCAACGACGTAGCTCTTTATGCAAGTGACTATGGACCACATCACTACATCATATTAAACTCAATCTCCGTGTATCCCCAACTCAGCCTCCTTCAGACAGATCTCAAAAACCCCTGCAGGCACTTCAATCCCACTTACCATGAGGAAAAACAAAAAAGGCAAAGTGAAGAGAGAAGAATCTTAGCTGATTTCAGATAAAACATTTAACTTTTACAAGTGTCACAAAAGTATATGCTCACAGGCATTGCTAGGGCCCCTTTCACGGCCTTGGAAGTAAATGTCCATGGGTAGTAAGAGTCTCTGAAACTTGTGCTTGGTTAGCTTCCTGATAAATTCACCGCACTTTTATTTTGTTTTGGCTACTTTCCTGGAATTTCTCCCTCACCCAAAGTGGGTAAGTAAGTCTTCACAGACACAGACAGAGCTGTGTGGCGCGAGCATCCATACAGCTTCCTGCATATCCTCTCAGCTGAGTAGATCCCTTCCCATACCAGAGGTTATTTGAGTGTTTCGGTGTATTGGACTAATGAGTTTAATAATGCATTTAAATTATGATCATATGAGGAAAGGAATACATAATTACCTCACCTATAATAGCAATTCCCTCTTTTTATATGGTATTTTTAACTTTGCAATGTACATTTCCATAGAGCACTCTAGCTATTAACTGGATTCACTGCTACCAGTAAAAATTCAGATAATACATGTAAATGTGGATTAGTAAAAAGACCAATAATCTCACTTATTTACATAGAAGAAAACCTGCATTTACCTACAGTAGGGCGATTTAATGTGTAAGCAGACGCAGCAGGAACTTCGACCTTCCTCATGTAAATGTGTGCTGTCTTGTACACCTAAGTACCTCAACGGCAAAATGAAGTTTAGGTAAACAAAAGTAAACACCATAGTCCCTAATTTTATCTTTATAAATACGCCACTTCAGTCATTTCAAGTATTATTTTGAGATGTAAAATGTAGTAATCTCTTGTACTATATCGCAGATTCATGATCCAGTTACTAATAAAATTAGGGCTTACATTCTTAGAACTATGACTAACCTTGGCTAAAAAAACTGAGTTTTCACTTGGGATACTGTCGGCTAGAAAAATAGAAAACATTTTCTTAACCAAAATATGAAGATTTATTTATAAACAGTCTGTCAATGTGAGTGATCGTGGAGGAGACGCAGCAGGGCAGAAGGGAATGTAATTGGGACTCAGAGAGCAGTAGAACATCTCACATCAGGTCACCTGCTGATACCTGCTGACTGCATAAAGGGTGAAACCAGGTTTAAGAGTTTATTTTCCAAGCTAATGGGACACTAACTTTAATTTAAAATGTGATGATTAGATGCAGACCTTCGCAAAACTACGATGTGACCACAGGGATGACATTTAAGATGCCGATAATCATAATATTAATAGAAATGACAGAGAAGGAGACACTAGCTATAAACTTCGCTTTCACTTTTGTAGAGGAATCGATATAATAGAGTCCATGGTTATACTGAGTAACCTTTTTAACACATTCTTTTCATTTTTGCAGAATCAAGTACAGATTTTAGTTCATGATCATGTATAATATGGGTTCATTAATTATGATAAAGATACCATAGTAATAGAAGATGCAAGACAGACTCACAGATAGAGAGCAGGCTGACAGCCGTTGGGCAGGGGGTGCTTGTTTGGCCATGGGGGAGAGGGATTGAGCAAAAAAGACAAAAAAGAAAGAAAAACTCAAAAATAAAAAAAAATTGAAAAAGTTATGATAATTTTAATTAAAAAATATGTAACATATTCTTAAACTTCTTAGAAAAAGCAGGGTCACTTCTTAATTTTAGCCATGTTTATTTGACTGACGACTATTGAGTGATTTGATACAACAGTTACAGGTATGGAAGAGGGAAAATCGTTACTTTATTCAGTAGATTTTAGATGTCATGGTCATAAATATTCTAGCTTGATATTTCAGGTTCAGAAGAAATATGTCTCCTAGAAGTGTTGGCATTTTTATATGTGGATACCTTTTGAGAAAGCTTAATTTACACACCCTCCTGTGAACATAATCTTTTTTCCTCCGAGTTAACACAGAAGGCCCACCTGACCACATCCATATGTAAATCAAGTAAGGGTTGGACTACTGTGTCTCCACTTGTAGATGAACTGCTTCATATGACCTTCTGAAAGGTTCATATATTGCCACTCAGTTCAACAGGATTTCTTCTGAAATGTCAGTGTCACTGAAATTGGGCAGAGAGCTTTTTACTTTCTACAAATGTTGTCTAAAGATAACCGTAGCTAAATCTCAGACAAGGGGAAAATTACCATTTAATTAAGCTTTTGAAATCTCTCAGAAACAAAGGACATGGGGGAGAAAACCGAAGGACGGAAATTGATCTTGAATTACAGGCAGCCCAAACTACCATACTAAAGCTAAAGAAGAAAACGATGATGCTGGAGTTTTACATGCTTGCTGATTGGTTCCTAGCTGCTACAAATCTTTCCTTTTAAAAATTTTGTCTTTGAGCAGATCAGGAAAAGAGTAGGAATGTATCATTCTCTATCAAATTGCTCTTTTCATTTTGAGTTCAGAGCACTGCCAGAAATATAAAGGGTCTTACACTGGAATTTGATCACTTTATATATGGAATGCGTATTGAAAAAATGAATATAAAAATACACTGAAGAAGGGACAGATCACTGGCAAAATATCTAAACACTGTGTGTTTATTCAAATTTATTGAAATACTTTGGTCTTCCAAATGGGCCAAATAGTAGCAGCCTTTCCTGATTTTTTTATTATGTGTGTTTTGAACCATGATTTGGAGTTGAATTTGTTTTCTAATTCAACATAGTAAATAGATCAACTGTGGAGAAACTGTGACTTAGTGTACTTAAAAATGATCAATTTATATATATGGATTTCTAAGCTTATTTCTACTTTTGTCATGGATTGTCTGGTTAAATTTAGGTAAGTTATCCAACATCTCAAGACTGCCGTTTTCTATCTTGACAGTAGAGGTAACTCATACAACTACTAGAAAAACTTTAAAAGTTAAATGAGCTTTTTGCCCTCAGTTTTTCGGTAAAGAATGTATCATTCAATTGTACCCCATTTACTTATTATCTTATAAATTATTTTATAAAGCCTTAGTTGGGGAGTGCATCTATGCTACTACCTTGTTTTCTGCCGTCGGAGGTTTTCCTGCTTATGCACGCCTGCTAAGGAACGCTAGCCACGCGAAGGCGGCTGCAGTCCGTTTCCATATAGCGGTCTAACACATAGAACACATATTTTACTTTTGTTACTACACCATTCTAAATACTTTTCTTTTCTTTTGTTTGCTTCCCTTATGTTATTTCACACTGAGTCAATTTTATGAAAGAAAATATTCTTCCTCCAAATTTGCCTCTTGTATTATCTTAGATAACTGGCTGTCAGATTTTAGCCAGTTCATAGCAACTAGTATACATTTTGCATCTCTGCAACTTTCAAAAGTATTGCATCCTTAATTTCCTATTTGTTTAAACTGTCCCATGGAATAATGAAAGTTGAATTTTAGTGATGTGATAAGGAGATAATGAAGGCCCTAATTAAAGTCTCGGAGACTTTAAATTGAGCTCTCTTCCACTCCCTCATTCACTAATTGTCTGAAAAACAAATGAAAATTTTCACATAGGAAGGCCTTCTAAGTAGAAGTACAATAAACATTACAGTATCAGCTGGGGTGAAGGGAGTTGAAGAGAGTTGGCTCATAAGCAGGACATTAAGCCAATACATTAATTAATGGATCATGAAATGATGGGGCATACATAGCTCATGCAAAGGCAGTTCAACTGCTTCAAGGTTTTGGCAGAAAATGAGTCTGAAAATGTTGACAAAATCAAAATAGTAAGCATTCATATTTTTCCCTATATCCTTTTTTTGCCTAAGAAAATGTGTAAGCCCAGAAAAGTGAAATGACCTGCACGAGTTCTACCCATTTTTACTCATTTAAACCCTGAATAGGTCACTTAACCTTTAGGATTCTAAAATATGTTTAAAAAATTGGGATGATTGAAATAGAATCTAATACCTTTCCTCTACCAATAAGGTTTTTATGAATCCTATGAACTGAGTTGTGTCTCATTTTCCACAGAAAATTCAATAACTGGATACTTACTATTAGGTTTACTTGCTGCCTTGGTTCCCTGGCATCCCGATGCAGACAGACAAGCTAATGACACAGGGGCTCCTCGGCTTCACCACGTCATTGACAAGCTCCTTAACACATGGACGATATTTAATTTTTTCCTATCGATGTCCGTAGAGAAGGAAAGTATTATGGTTGTTAAAATGTGATTCTCCAGTTGACTTTACAGGTGCTTTCTAACAATTTTGATGAAGCAAAGTATTATGATCTGAATATACCATAGTGTTTTGGTAAAAAATGCGGGCTCCAGACTGAATCAGATGTTATTCAAATTCTTATTTACACTGTTCTGAAGCTTTAGTCTCTGAACTTCATGATGCCCATCAAAGGAGATAATTTCGTAGTTTTTCATCAAGTATTAAATGATCATATGTAGAACAATGCTTAAAATGTATTTTAAAACAAAATAAATATTTGCTAATATTATAGCAAGTTAACTGATATATTATTGTCAAGTCTGAATGTGATTAGCAAATTTCCTTAATTTCTATTATTTGAATTTGATGTCTACTTTGTTTTCAGAAAATAACTCACGAATGAAATATAACACGTGTGGGAACAGTTTTGGCATCTAGGATTATAAACCTGCTGCCCACTCTATTTTGATTCTCCATCACTTACCTCTCAATATTCTGGAAACTTGGGGAGGAAGCTCAAAAACTAAATTTAAAAGTTTGTCTTCAAGCTCAAACTCCACACAGACCACCTACTGAAACACTAAAATCAATTCAACAAGATAGAAGAACTGCACTGAACACAGAAAGACACAAGGACACATTGCATGGACTTGGAAACACTGTTTCTCCAGCGACTGGAGCCTGGTCAAGGAGAGAATGGCCCTCATGCGGCCAGTGTGTGAAAAGAGCTTTTTTAAAGGCACATAGAGTCCTCTTTATACCTCCAATGACCATGTAATGACAAAACAGATTGTAAGTGAAATTTTGAATCAGATCTTTACAGAAGACCAAAAAATGAAAAAGCATTTTGAGTGTTTTTCATAGAAATAAGCTAATTCAATGGATTAATTTAGCCCCCAAATGGATTCACACTTTAGAGCTAATTCTCTCTTCAAAACTTCAATACCAAAGCCAGGGTAGCGGAAAAAATAAAAACAAAAGTATTTTCAACTGAAGAATGAAAAGAAGCTTCAATCTTAGTGATTCAGAAAGCACCACAGCCCTGGAAAGTGGTACCAATTCGAGGTGCTTGTTTTAAAAATGCAGACATGTGTGCAGTTTAACCAACGAGAACTAAATAAGCTGATTGCTGTGCACAGGAAACACCTGGACGTAATATCAGTATTTAAAGTTCATCCTAATTTTTGGAGCAATTTATAAACATCGTCTTCGAATTAGGTGACTCTTACCATGTTGTTTGAAACAGACAAACAAAAACCTCCCCTGGAAGAATGCCTGTTTTCAGGGTTCATGTGAGCATTTAGAAGAACCTGTGTTGACGTCTAAACTGGAATTCACTTAATGGATTAAAACTATCCAAT
This sequence comes from Micronycteris hirsuta, assembly GCA_004026765.1. Lineage (NCBI taxonomy): Eukaryota > Metazoa > Chordata > Mammalia > Chiroptera > Phyllostomidae > Micronycteris > Micronycteris hirsuta. Next base: position 37,341 of record PVJI01013538.1, read on the forward strand.
GTCTCTTGGTAGCTATTGTTATTTCTTTTTAAAAAGTATTTATTTTTAGTAAAGCTTTTAGAGATTGTTTAATTTGAAACAAATCTCTCTGTTTGGCTGGTACCTTTCCAGATCTAAAAAGAAGCCTATGAATTATTAACTTCAAGACTGTCTTACTCTCAGTTAACTTTTCCCAGACCTGAGAAAGAGCTCTTAACTAAAATGCTCTTTCCAAAATGAGATTCAAAAAGAGCAAATGCAAAACAGTCCACATATGACAGGAAAATCACAAATGCAAATACAAACCAGCTAAATTGTGGCTGAACATCAATTACATGTTTAGAATAGCTCTTGGAAAATTCAAGCTTTCTCTTCAATTAACTGATGTGTTTAGGGAGGCAAATGAAAGCTGAAATGCAGGATTTCAGAATAAAATCCATTCTGAATAAATTCAAATCTCAGCAGAATTGTATACTCCTGGACCATGCCGCCAGCTGCAGCTGCGTGACTGTAACAAATGCAAGGTTGTTTTAAACTGACTCAGTGACAAATTTTAAAGCACTTGGACACTCAGTGAGTATAGTTTCCCATTACAAGTTAATTTTTAATCTAAGAAATGAGATTCAAACTGTTTATAAAAAGTTTTGTATGATTTCATAATTTTAAGGATTTATGTATCATAGTATATGTGCATTCTGAGGTAGCTGCTAAAATATTCAATTTTTTAAAATTGCTTTTTATGAAATATAATTTTCATAGAAATTTATCTTGATTACAAACAATTTGTTAATTTCTTTCTTTTTTGGGGGGGTTATCAAGAGTATCCATATATTGGTCTATCTTTTATTGCCCTAGTTTACCGTGGAAAATTGAGAGAAAGGACCATAGAAGAGGAATTAATGGGGAATAAAGAAGATAATATGATTATTGTCTCCCCAAATACTGGTTATCATGGTAAATATTTGAAATTTTAAAAAATCCATATTGCTATGCTAGAGTAAGATATACATATTTTGGACATATTCATATATTCTTTGAACAGTATAGGCATAAGCAGTGAACATCTATCATAATTAAACAATTACCCTAATGGTCAGCATACCTCCTCAGATTTTAGTCTAATATCACACAATTATAACATGTCATGCAAATATAAACTGGCTGGTTATATGTATGCCAAATTATTATCCATCATTTATTCAAGCATATTTAATTCAACAAGCTCATTTGGAGAAACATAATTATAACAAAATATTAATTATAACAGAATTTTTGGGAACTAAAACACTATGATTCATTGAAATTTTATTTTAACTAAGAACCAGAAGCTGTAGTGGTCTACAGTATTTAAAAACTCAGTTATCATTTCCTTTTACATGCCATCATTCATTTTAGATATAACCCAGTCCCAGAGAGGCAACTTGAAATACTCAGCTATAAACTGTTCAAATCCCATTTTCTTTCCCTTCACCTCAGGAACATGACATTGGCCTACAAAGTTTGCAATTAAGACGACGCTTCTTCACCTACACAGAGAATGGGAATGGCTTCCTGCAGGCCGTGGGGCAAGGCCTGCTCAATGGGCAAAGTCATGTGTTGTAGACTAGGAAGATCGCAAGTCCAAAAACCAAAGGCAAAATTGATGCGCAGCTCTGAAAACCAGTATTTGAGAAGAGCTGGAGAGGGGATGAACCTTTGCTGCATTTTGGGTAGGTGTGATGTTTAGGAGATGATTGGGACAGTGATAAAACTGGCTGGGGAATGTCACACAGGTAGCCCTGACATAGGCTAGTGAATACACATTCTATGGATGACTCTAGAAGGCGTTAAATTCCATGAATGATGTTGGCAGTGGGTGGCAAGTCTAGTTCTTTGCCTTTTTTCTATGTTCAATGCTCTTACAATCTTAATTCTTATTGAAAATGTTTAAACTGTTGAAAATATTTCTAAACAGAGTCACTATTTGCTTGTTGGAGTAAACACAGTATGAAGGCAGACATACAGTATTAACCATAGTTAACATTTGCTGAGTGCTTAGCATGACCCAACCACTGAGCTAAGCACTTTGAGCACTATACCTTCTTTATGAAGTAGTAATGATTTATTTACCTTCTACCTGTGATGTGACTAAAGTTCAGCAAGGTTAGAGGAACATTTCTTAGAAATTAAGAGCCTAAACTGGTTTTAACACGTAGGTAATTACGCCCTCTGCTGGTGGTTAGGAGTTTCTGTACCATCTCCCTTCAACATGATGCTCTTCAGCGTGAACATTGGATGATGCCAGGTGTGGATTAATTATGCACTAGCTTTATCAATGGTTTGCTGGCCCTCAGAATAGAATTATACCAAGAAGGCTTTAAAAATATAAAAGGTCACAGGGGAATGCATGATTCTTATACAGAATTAGTTCCCAGGAAATTATTATCACGTGTGGAGAAAAAATTCTTTGGTAGGACTGGGCGGGGAGGGGGTAGTATTAAAGTATCTTGGAATTATTATTAGAAAAAAGTATACTGAGCTTGGATACTTGGGGAAATAATAGGAAATAGAAGTCTGGCCCAAGGATGTGGCATTTGCCATTAGGAAAAACAAGACAGAAAGAAATGATAATAACCTAAGTAGTAAACCTCTATAATCATGTTTTTGGCAAAATTGAGTAAGAGCGAGAACTGAATGATGCCAATATGGCAGTTTTTCCTAGGATATAATTGGAAGATCAAATCATTATTCAAATCTTTGAATTTGCATACCCACAGTTTCATTAAGGGCATCAGATTCAAAAAGTAGTGTCTCTGATTTTCTTCTTCAGGGGAAAAGTCTAGTGTAAGACTCTACTTATGATCCAGGAGTGGGCAGAGAATCTGATTTTTCAGTATATGCTCCCATCTGCAAGATCAGCTGGAGGAGGTATTTAACACCATTCACAAGGAAGAGCTAAGATTTGTGGTAGGAGATATGACCTCGTTATCAGCTATTCCTCATGTTATTATCATGTCAGCAGAATTTTTTACGGGGATTACAGTGAATGGATTTCTTATAATCATCAGCTCTAATGAACTGATCAAAAGCAGAAAGCTCACACCAATGCAACTCCTTTTAATATGTATAGGGGGATCTAGATTTGGTCTGCAGATGGTGTTAATGATACAGAGTTTTTTCTCTGTGTTCTTTCCACTCATTTATCGAGAAAAGATTTATGGTGCAACGCTGATGTTCTTTTGGATGTTCTTTAGCTCTGTCAGTCTCTGGTTTGCCACCTGCCTCTCTGTATTTTACTGCTTCAAGTTAATAGGCTTCACCCAGTCCTATTTTCTTTGGCTGAAATTCAGAATCCCTAAGTTAATGCCTTGGCTGCTTCTGGGAAGCCTGTTGGCCTCTGTGATCACTGCAGCTCTGTGTATAGAGGTGGATTACCCTAAAAATGCAGAGGATGGCGTCCTCACGAATGTCACGCTAACTGGGTCTAAACTCAAGTTAAAGCACACGAGTCAAGTGCTTCTTGTCAACTTGGCACTCTTATTTCCTCTAGCCGTATTTGTGATGTGCACTTGTATGCTCCTCATTTCCCTCTGCAAGCACACTCTTCGGATGCAAAACGGATCGCGTGGTTTTAGAGGTGTGAGCACGGAAGTCCACATAAGTGCCTTAAGAACAGTGCTAACATTCTTTCTCTTTTTTATTTCTTATTTTGGTGCCTTCATGGCAAACCTGACCTTCAGCATTCCTTACGGTTCGCCGCAATTCTTTATGGTAAAAGACATAATGGCAGCATATCCCTCTGGCCATTCTGTTATAATTGTCCTGAGTAATTCTAAATTCCAACAACAATTCAGGAGACTTCTCTGCCTCAAAAAGAATTAATGAAAAGGAGGACCAATGTAAACATTTCGTTATTTTCTTGGCATCGAGTCAATGGGCTTGTGTTTTGCTTTGTTTCCTTTAGATGGATTTTGTGTGCTCTCTCTGGCAATTCCCTGTCTATCTCCCACCCCCAGGACATGCTGATGGATAGGATATCTCTTTTTCTAGGGCTTGTGTACTTAAAAATATTATGATCGTAGCCCATTTTTAAATAACTAGTGCTTGTGTTGGAGTGCCAGAAATCAGAATAAAATACTAAGGCTTTGTTTGGCTGCCCAGCGTAATTCTGTTATGTCTTCCCAGGTTATTGAGAACCTTTTGTTTTAGATGAGGAAAGTCACATTGTTTTCATCTAAGACTTGGAACAATATAATGATATGGCTATTTGGTTACACATAACAATTTTTCAAAGAGAGTCATGAATGTAATTGTTAAAATTAAAATTATATGTTGAAAGGCTATGTCAAGGTGAGATTCTCAGATATACAGGTTAATGTCTTATTTTGCTTTTGATTTGCCACTAGTTTAGGTTGGTAAATGCTAAAGTGCAAATGGAACTGTGGGTATGCTTGTATATGTAACGGGGTAGGCACCAAGTCAGACTAGAGGTTCCTGGAGAACAGGAGAGACCCCAGGCCCAGGGAAACCTCCCAGCCTAAATCCAGCAAAAAGGCACCGGGCCTGGAAAGGTGCCACCAGAGCCAGAGCTTAACAGCACACAGCCTTGAGACTGCTCGTTCGTGACACAGGCCTGTGAGAGCGCCTGTGAGCTGCGAGGACTAGACAACCCACCCAGGGCGACTGGAGACTTCTGCCCACGACTGGAAAAGGAGCAAAGGCAAACATGGCCATAGGTTACGAAGCTGGACACTCCCACTGGCTCCCTGTGAATGTGGTGTTTTGGGAAGGCCCTTTTAAAAGCAAAGTCATGGAGAAGCTGCTCCGTTGGTTCAGGGCTTTCTTGCCTTGCAGCTTGGTGCAGGCTCCCTCTTGACTGTTGGCTCACGGAGCTTGGACTTGGGACTTTTGGTCACAGGTGCTCTTGGATCTCTGGCCCTTGCTTCCCGCACGGATGGGAGTGCTCGTTGGACTGGCAGATGCGAGGCTCACCCTGGGCTTAGGCCCCGCTCCTGGGGGCAGGGTCCCATGCTGAGACACTTGCCTCCCTGGGCTCCAGCCTCTGCGAGGCTATGATCCAGTGCAGCGCAGCACGTGGGTCCTCGACCGCTACATTGGACTGAGAACAGCACACCCCAGGTCCTGAGAGAGAGAGCTGCTTGCTGCAAGGAGATGGCCACTCTGAAACCCACGAGTGCACATTCCAGAGAGGATGGGGATCTGTTTGCATCGCTGGCTTAAGGACAGATAAGGAAATGGGGGACTTCAGAGTGTGGCTCTTTTTGGCTTGTAACTTTTGGGGGAGCAAGAGAAGTTCTGGGTCTTGTGGGAGAGGAGGGCTCAGCGCAGGAGTGCTCTCAGGCCCTGGGGAGTTGGTACCCTGTTAATAAAAACCTGTTTCCTTCAACATAAATCTTTGAGTCATGTGAATTAAGGGTAACAGGCAGCCGAACTCCATGCTGCACAGTTACATCTGTACACATAATTCAGTGTCTCCCTTCTTTACAAGATGAAGAAATATTTTTCAGCCCTCCGCAATGATACTCTCATGCCCAGAGAGAACTGAGGGAGGTTGCTGATGATGAAGTCCCAGCCCGAAAACCTTCAGCTGGTGTCTTGACCCTTTACCTGGTATCTGAATTCCCTCCAGCTGAGAATGTCTCTGCAGTATGGCAGCAGCAAATGATTTAAAGGTCTAGGGGAGGATTTTGAAATCTGTTGCTAAATTTGAATGTATTCTTCTCTTTAAGAATCTTGAATAGTCTTGCTTTGAGGAAGAAAAAAATTTTACAACACATTACATCTCAGGATATCTGTTTGAATCTGTGACATCTCACTGGCTCTTAATAAAACAAAAGATGTGTAGTTATTTTAATTGTAAATAAATTGAAATTAAAGTAGATAAATTGCCAGGATGAAAAAAAAAAAAAAAACAAATTAGATGTGTGTATGGGTGTCTGTACATGTCTGTGTGATTTTTTTTTTTTACTTTACAAAATAGTCACATACAATTGTTTACTTCATTCTCAGAATACTCTGTAAAGTAGGCAGTGGAATTATCTCAATTTTACACTTGAAAAAGTCTGGTTTGCATAAGGTCACTCAACTACACCTAGTGGTATAATTAGAACTCAAACCTGACTCTTCTGTCTCTAGTACCAGTACCCTCTCTGTTGGGTTTTCTTTTTTTTAATTATTTTTATAGTAACTTTGGACTCCAAAAGCCATAGCAAGAAATAGCCTTCATGCCATGACCTATGACATCCTATAACATTTTCCCTTTATGTCCCTAGGAAGTCAATTGAAAAATATTTTACAAATCTTTGAACTATTTATTATTTGGTCAAATTATTTATTTTCTATTTTATTTCATTTAATATTTGGTTTACTAATAGTTGGAAGAGATTTAAACATAGGTGCCCCAACTTACGTTTTAGAATCACTTGACTCATATAATAGAGAAATTACTATGCCGGCCTCACTTGTTATAGATTGGGGTGGGGGGGCAGGGGGGGCAGGACAAAACTCTCTTGGGAAAAACTGGTATTCACTATTTTCCATCCTGAGATCTGGGTAATTGTGCAACTGGAACTTACTCCTTCAACTACAGAACAAACCTACAAGCTTTTGCCTCGCCCTGGGAGAGCCCCACGATTCCTGGGGCCCCAGGTCCAAGCTGAGGGTCCCTTCCATGCTAGTGCCTGAATGGCACAGGCAGTCATGGAAGACATTCCCTACTGAGGTCTGATATCATTGGGCCACTTACGTCCTCTAATATATGAATTTATGTTTAAATTTAGAAATAATTTTAATTGTTATTGTTAAATTGTAAAATACTACATGGTTGATGCAGAAAATTTGGAAAATACAGAGATACAAGAAGTGAGTCTATTATAATCACTGGTAAAATTTTCATATGCGTTCTTTCAGGATCTGAAATACTGGGCCTGTACATGTCAGCACATGTGTGGGGGGTGTGATGTATTACATATGGGAATCACGCTGTGTATGTACCTTATACTGCCTTTTCATTTAAATTACACGAGAGAAATTTTGCATTTTTAATGACTTTGTAATATTTCTTTTTATAGATGTAAGTTGGTTCTTATTTATTTCTCTGTTATTATTATTAACTTCTGAATCTCCATTAATAAAAAGAACTATAGAGTTAAAAAGTGTTTGTTTTATTAAGAAAAAAAGAAATGCACCTAAAGAAAGCAAAGTAAATCCCCACAGATAAAATAGAAGCCTCCAATAAAGAAAAAAGAGAATCTTTTATTTTTATGACTATTTGTACGTGACTAACCAAGTTAGTCCTAATTCCTTGAAGGATTTGGTCATGGACATCCTTAGAACTGTCCTTTCGGCATGGGGACTTCTGTGATGATGCTGTGGCCTGGGAATTCCTGGAATGGGGCTGTGGAGTAGCAGGCAGTCTACGATTTTGTCAGGTCTGTGTAAAGAAACACCAGTGCCTTAAGGAACTTCAGTAATCGGATAATCAATTTTCTATTCCACAATTGCTTTATTTTTCATGTATATTATCTCACTGATCTTCCAAACCCTGGTAGAGGATATTATTATCTGTATTAAGGATGAGAGAATCTAAACTTGGAAAGACAAAATAATGAGTTACTTATGTAAGCCTGAATTTTACCTTCAGTATCTAAATTCTTTATTTTATTTTTTTTCTAAATGTAATTGTGCATCAAAGTCACCTGGGAAATATGTTTAAATTTTAGGTTCCCAGGCTTATCCTACCGAGATATGATGTGCATAGGCTCTGAGATGGAACCCGGGAGTCTGTATCACAAACCTCCACGGGCAATTCTGACACAGCAAGTTTGTGGACCAGAGTTTGTGGCCTACCACGTTATAGCATGTTAATGCCACCGAAAGGAGCCTAAAAATTTATATTCATGTCAATATGAAGTCTTTGCTACGAAAAACTTCTAAAAGCATTTAAAAGATTCAAGTTATAACTCACCCTTTTATTTATACTCTTTTTTTTTTTTGGCTGAAAGGAACTGATTCACGTTTTGGTCACCTCATATAACAGGAGACACGTGAACTGAAGAAGAAGAAACCCTGTCATGGAAATCCAAACGCAGAAGCTGAGACTGGCTGAGTCACAGGCAACTGCTTAGAGCTCAACAGGCATCATCGTTAGAACCTTCTCGAGAGCTCATCCGATGCTGCGAGTCAAGCTCTCTGCACATCTGCTTCCCTCCCCTCACTACAGACATGTGTTCTTTGCCTTCTAGGTATAAGTCTCTATCATGTTCTTCTCCTTAGTGCTTCTCCTTAGTGCTTACACAAAATTGCTACTTCATTATATATGCAACGTGCTCTGGGCCTTTGTGACAGGAATTCTTTTCATCCGCATGATAAAAACGTAACCCCCGGGAATTTCCACGTCTGGAGCCTGGCTCCGTGGAAATGAACACTCCCGTGCGGGCCGGCGTAAAAATCATGCTCGTGGGAAAAGGAATTCCTTGAAGGGAAACTGGATTAATTTACTTCCTAAGACTTGTTAACTTGCTGGGACCCTCCCCCCCCCAAGGGATTATGCTGATGGTTGCCCGGAACCCCTTGCATAGTTAATGATTAACCAATCCCACCTTGCTATGTCCTGAGATTCCTAATAAAAACCCGGCTAAGCCACGCCCGTGGTCCTTTTCCTGAATTATGGGAATTGGTTCTGTGGCACCGGGCTCTTTCTCCCAGCGTGTCTCGGTGTGAGATTTATTCACGCGATCAGCTACGGTCCCCCCACGGATTTCGCGGGCCGGAATCCGCATCATCTGGCAGCCCAGCGAGGGGCCTGACCGGCCATGAGCCGAAAGGACCTGTAGCCCCCGCATCAAGGTGGAGGAGCGCGCGGATTCGTCCTGGTAAGTGCGGGACCGACGACTGAGAGTCGTCTCGGGCGGGGCAGAGATAGAGCCGGTAGGAAAAACGTTTTATGGCCACGTTAATTTTTAATATATGAACATTAATAATTAAGAATTATAAAAGAAAAGATCCTTTTTCTCCTCTCTCGGACATCTTGCCGCATCAAGGGCGCGGGTCGAGCAAATAAATGCCACAGGGCGCTCGCCAAAAGTCTCCCGCGACAGGATAAAGTGGTCGCGGGATGGGAGTAGGACGCATTAGGCTTCCCCGCCAATCTGAAGAAAACTCCCGCGCAATGAGAAGGCACACTGTATAAAAACACAAACACGCCCACTCCCCGCGGCTAAATCCCCTACTAGGTATAAGTCTGGGAGAGAGAGAACAAAGAATCTTTTCTCTTAATCAAGTTAACAGGAAAAAACCTGGCAGCTTTAGCCTGTAGACCGCGGTCTCGTGGCTTTTTTTTTCTTGGATCAGCTGTTCATTCCACTCCACCAATTCCCTTAAGGGAACGCGATCAGTGAATGAGCGATCCGACCTCTCGGACACCGAAGAATCGCGAGCTTAGTTTTAGGAAATTTGCATGAGAGCTCCAAAAAAGCTCCGAAGACAAGGCAATTCCTCCCCTCTGCCCGAGAGATCGGGTGTTCCCACGTGAGTCGGAACCTTGTGAGGGTGTCGGGGACCAGATCCTGTGACGCAAAGGGGCCTTGAAACACCTAGGATAATTTCTTGCTCGTCTGGGGGACGCAAAAGTTGGTCGCCTAGCGTTAACGAGCATATCATTTAGAAGAACCCCAAAAACAAATAAGCGGGAGCAGGAGACTTGGATATCCCAGTTCTCCTCTCTCGACTGTTCTCACCAACATCACATCTTAAGACCCACTACACATCAGTCAATAGGATAGGATTTTAGTGCGGTGGAGTTGGGAAGGACCGCTGATCAAAGGAAATAATAATTTTTAATAACAATGGGATCCGGTCTGTCTAAGGAACAGGAAACTCACTTACGAATACTTCAGCAACTTCTCAGGGGAGCGGGACATAAAGTTAAAGAGTCCCGTCTCCTTAAGCTTATGCAAACAATTAAGAAATATTTTCCCTCTTTCCCTGACCAAGGGACTCTAGACATGGAGGTTTGGGAGGCGGTCGGTGAGAAATTACATTTTTTACAAAATAGCGGTGCTCCTATCGGGTCTAAAAATTTAACAACCTTAGGTTTAGTCAAGA
>PVJI01013539.1:0-47422 GCA_004026765.1 Micronycteris hirsuta
TTACTGCCAGAATGTTCTAAACTTCAATGTCTCTGGTTCTATTTTGTTTCTCTGGTTGTATTTTGCTTGCTTACCTCAGAAGCGTCTTGGCTGTGATTGATCTGAATTCCCCGGTAGCTGATCTGGCCTCGGTGCCTTCGCTCCTGAGTCCTCATACGAAACTTTTTAACATTTCATATAGTAGAGGCTGCATGATGATATACTTCTTGAACTTGACCTTATCTGAGAAGCACTTTTTCTGCCCTTCCATTCTAAATGAAAGTTTTGCTGGATAGATTATTCTTGGTTGTAGGCCCTTGCTTTTCATGATTTGAAATATCTCTCTCCAGCCCCTTCTTGCTTGGAAGGTCTCCTTTGAGAAATCTGCTGACAGTCTTATGGGGATTCCTTTGTAGGTAACTGTCTCCTTTGCTCTTGCTGCTTGTAAGATTCTTTCCTTATTTTTGACCTTGGGTAATGTAATTATGATGTGCCTTGGTGTGTTCCTCTTTGGGTCCCGCTTCTTTGGGGTTCTCTGAGCTTCTTGGATTTCCAGGAAGCCTATTTCCTTTGCCAGATCTGGGAAGTTTTCCTTCATTATCTGTTCAAAAATACATTCAATTTCTTGGTCTTCCTCTTGTCCCTCTGGCAGTCCTATGATCCGGATATTGGGTCGTTTACAAATGTCTCTGAGGTTCCTGAGACCCTCCTCATTTTTTTGAATTCTTGTTTCTTCCTTCTGGTCCACCCCATTGGTTTGAGATCCAACCTCCTTTTTTTTCCTGTCGGTTCCCTGTAAATCTTCCTCCATTATCCTTATCGTATTCTTCATCTGTTCAACTATTTGCGTCCACCTATCTTCCAGTTTTGTTAGCATTTTAATTACAAGCATTTTAAACTGCGCATCTGATAGGTTGACTGTGTCGTCATCCGTTAGTTGTAATTTGTTCTGATCTTTCATTTTGGCCATTTTCATTCTTTTTATCTCGGTCCGCTTGTCGGCTCGCAGGTGCCTGCAACCTGGGTCACTTTTTGGATGATGTTGCCTCTGGGGGCAGGGCCTGGGAGGAAGCAATGGCGACCTCCGATCACCGCGGGCTCCTGTCACTCCTCCGCTCCCCAGTTCCCCACCGCCTTTTCTGCCAGACTCCACTCTGCTGGCTCAGCCCTGGCCTCTCTCAGGCAGCACCGCCGGCTTGCGAGATTCACCTGTTGTTCGGGGCCACGCCCTGTTCAGGCACTGGCTGCGTGAGTCTCTCAGTGAGAGCTGCCTCTCACTCCGCTCCTCCGCCTGGTACTGCCCCACTTACCGGCCTGGATGTTCGTCTTCTCCTACCTCCTGGGTGTCGGACTTCCCTTCAGTTCGATTCTGTCCATTCTGGTTGTTTAATTTTTCGCTACTGCGTTCGTTGTTTGGACACTCTGGATGTGCGGGCAGCAAGTGCATCCACCTACGCCGCCATCTTGGCAGAAGTCCTCCTCAGGTAAATTTTAAATAATTTAAATGTAATCATAATGCTAAATATAACTTAAAAAGTCATTAAAAATTTACCGAAGACCAGAATTGATCCTTATCCAATAAAACCAAAGTTTTGAGAATAATGCAAATATTTATTAAGAATCTCTACAGTATAAATTATTTCTGGCCCAGTAATTCTATTTCAAAAGTACTTATATGAATAAAATGATTTAAAGTACTTTGAAGGTACATTTACAAATTATGTTTTTAAAATATACAACATTTAAATGGAAAATAAATTTCAAATTGATAACTAAGACTGCTTGTCTCTGAAGGGTAATTTTTTTTTTCTTAATGGTTTTCTACAGTTTCCAAGTTTTCTTCATTTAACATTTATCATTTTTATAATCAGAAGATATAATTTGGGGTGGGGAGTATTTTTAACAAAGAAAATAATACAATACATTCAAGGCCTGTAGTTCAATTCTCCCCACTCTCTTACCTGCCTCTTAACCAGCAGACCTTACTGGAACTTTAATATTGGTAAATTTAAAAGCATAAACAGAATCGCCAGATTCGTACGTCAAAGAATTATAAATCGTAGAATTTCCTACTCACAGGAAAAATGATGCAGAAAAAAATTATATAAGGTTCATATCATGCAAAAATGCAGAACGCTTCTTCATAACTCATGTTAAGCCATGCTGAATATGTTCCGCCTTAGTTGTTTCAGGTTTATGTATTTTAGTTATATAAGCCATCTTTTATTTTTTAAGAAAAGTACAAAAATGCAATAGAGGTACTTTTAACAAGGCAATGTTCTGAACTCAGTGAAGGCTTTATTATCCCACTTAGCACATTATTCTTGAGATCAAAGTTTGTTATTACCGTTTCTAAGATGACACCAATCTGTCCCATAGTATTCTGTTCACTATCTTCCATTTAAAAATTTCTTTGCTTTCAAATCAAAGGAAATATTAAGGTACATGATGTGTCTCTGAAGATTTAAGACTCCAAATGCTTTGGGCCTTTAGAACTACAACTATAGAGAAACCACAAAGAACTACAAAGCAGCATGAAATATGAGCCATGGCCCTTGTATAGAATATCGCAAGAAGAGGATATTTGGCTTGAGGGACTCGATGATTTATTGCTATTCAATTACCTCCAAAGAAAGCACGGCAATGTCTCTGGAATAGACTTTAGAAACATCTCTAGGTGTCAACCACAAGATAGAGGGAGGAAATGGCTTAGCATATAGACTGAGTCTATCTCTGTCAATAATACTATAAAAGCAAAATATAAAATATTTCCAAGTCCCCTCTGGCTAGTAAGAAAGACCAGAATCTAAGCTCATAAACTCATAAAATCCTGATTTACTGTCACCATTTCAACATGTTGGCTCACTTGCTCTTAATAAAGTTGAAATCATGATATTCCTTTTATAAGAAATAATCATTCTACTTTCATGCTTCCTGCTTCAGGAATCAAAAAATAGCTGGAGTAACATGGTGTCGAGTGCATAGCTGTGTGGTAGGAATACAAATATAGAGAATGTGACAGTGATAAATTGCTGATACACCAAACTCTGCTACTGATAGAACAGTAACTGCTTTTGTACTAGTTATTATTTTAGTAATGAAAATCCCAACCACTCAGCCATGAAAAGGAAGGAAATCCTGCCATTTGCAAGAACACAGATGGACCTTGAGGGCATTATGGTAAGTGAAATAAATCAGACAAAGACAACCACTGCCTGCTATCACTTACATATGGAGTCTGAAAGGGCAAACATGCAGAAACAGTACAATGGTGGTTACCAGGGGCTGACGGTGGGGGAGAAGGGCTGATGTTGGTCAAAAAGTACAAACTACCAGTTACAAGATGAATACATTCTGGGGATCTAACATACAGCATGATGATTATAGTTAATAGCACTGAACTATATACTTGAAATTAGCTAAAAAAGTAGATCTTAAATATTCTCACCACAAAAAAATGTACTTATATGACATGATAGAGGTATTAGTTAAGGTTATGGTAGTAATCATTTTGCAATATATAAGTGTATCGAATCAAACTTACACCTTAAACTTACATAATGTCCCCCATCAATGACATTTCTATAAAACTGAGAACCCCAATCACTGATGGCAATTACTATATAAATACTTCTTTAGAAATATATGGCTTACTGTAACGGATAAGACAACTCTTGCTTTCTATTTCTTCATTGGTACTTTGTGTTGCTTAATTTTTGAACATTACACTAATAATTAATATCTTCCAGATTCATTGGGGAAAAAACCTAATCAAAAGGACATAAGGGATTGATTTCGATTTCTCTGTGATAATGCTGTTAAGAGCATATTACCAAGACAACCGTACTGAAGTATTATAAAAAGCCTTCATTCAGCCACATCGATCCATCACACACCTATGGAACATCTATTATCTATTGCTATTTTGCTCTGGGGATGCAAGAACAAAGAAGAAAGGAAGGAGGTTTTGGGTTCAGATCACCTAGTCGTAAGGCATAATTTTGAGCTGTACCTTAAAATTTAAGATTATTACGATTATTAAAATAACTATTCAGATGTTGTAATGATTCCATTAAGCCAATAAAGATTCTTTTCATTCTGAAATGAAAAAAATTGCCTTCAATCAATACTGAAGAAAATGCTTTATTTCATGTCACTATGTGTTAAATTCAAAGTGAACTAAAATAAATAAATAAATAATTTCTAACATGCTCTGAATTTAAAGAAAAAAGACTCTCCTGCTACACGACCATAAAAATAACATAAGTAATGTTGTTATAAGTAAAAGCTGCCCACTAAGAAGTCATTATTTCTGGCCACTTCATGAAAAATATCCATACCCTAATGCCTTTAACCATGAACTACAGAAGTATTCCTTACCAAATCAGCACCTTCATTTCTATGCCCCAGAATTGAAAACAATTGCTAATGAAAACAAACATTAATTTTCAAAAAGCTGTTTACTACATTCACAGCTGGAAAGCTAATAAACTTTGGAAAGATGTTTTCCACTCTAGTCCAACTCAAATGATAGTGTCTACATCTTCATTTAATTGAAAATAAGTCTCAAGGAAAGAGATTAATCTCTAAATCCCTGCCATTCATCATCAAGAGCAAATTAGGGAAACTGCTTGCTTCTTGTTTCACCCTTTCATAATTCATAAGATTCCCCTGCAAAGATTCTATCAGTTAAATCCCTAAGAGTAAAGTGTCTTTATAGTTGAATACACGTGAGTTGGTTTAAATAAACAACTTTTACATTTTGTGAACTAAATTATAGCTAATCTGAACAGGTTAAAACATCATTCAACTACCAAATTCAGTCCTTACTAAAACTAAGAGGGTCTTGTGCCTTTGAGGGTCTTTTCATGTCCTTGTCTTGCTTTCAGTCACCTTTCTTCCCTTCACTCCAGGTGCCTGGTGCACCTCTGGATGTCGGTGACTGTGCTCGAGTTAACTCCTGTTTCCTGCAGTCTATGGAGAGCTCATATTATTCTTTTTTAAAGCTGTTTTAATTAATTCCCACTTGATCTGTGTTTACTCTCCCAAGGGTATTTGCCTTTTAAGAACAAATGGAGAAAAAAAAAGAACAAATGGCTGTTAGTTCTAAGTAATCAGTCTTTTATTGTGATAATTTAGGAAGTATAACAAATCAAAATTTAAAAACTTTCAAGCAGCCCTGGCTGGTGTAGCTCAGTGGATTGAGCACGGGCTGTGAACCAAAGGGTCACTGGTTCGATTCCCAGTCAGGGCACATGCCTGGGTTGCAAGCCAGGTCCCCAGTGGGGGCCATGTGAGAGGCAACCACACATTGATATTTCTCTCCCTCTCTCCCTCCCTTCCCTTCTGTCTAAAAATGAATAAATAAAAATCTTAAAAAAAATTTCAAGCAGTTTGCATAGGGCAGAAAATACTGGACTGAAAGACTTCTTAGGTAACCCCTTATTCCAATAGGGTTTACCTTCTTTAAGGTTAATTAAGTAGATTTAATCATTCCTTCTATTTCTTTGGTACACTATAAACACGTTTATTTACTCAGTTGTAAAGTACTTCATTTGTTCATTCAACATTCAAATGTTTGTCAAATGCACCTGCTGCTCCAGGCCTCATCCCGGGCCCTTAGGTGCAGTGGTGAAACCAGAACAGTGGACCTGCTTCCATGAAGGTTCTGATGGTACCATACAGCACAAAGTAAAGAAACACGTGAATGAGATAATTCCATGTCCCAAAAGGTCCATGAAAAAATAAATAAGGTTCTGAGGTAGCATGTGCCTGGGAGAGCTTCTTGAGAAAAACATGGTCAAGGGAGTTCTCTCTGAAGAGCTGACTTTGTCCTAAGCCCTCGAAGGGTAAGGATGAGCCAGCCAGGGAAACTGCTGGGGAAACAGCGTTCGGGCGGAGAAATGGCACCCACAAAGGCCGTACCACAGGAAGAGACTCGGCATATTCTAGGAACAGAGGGGAGGCCAGTGTGTTGAAGCACCAGAAGAGACCAAACAGTGGGACATGAATTGGAGATACAGACAAAAGCCTGGATTTTCTTCTCTGTAACAGGAGAAAGTTACAGAAAGGAGTTACAATATGGAGATGGGGGCCCAGTCTGATTTATATTTTAAAAAATCACTCTACTGGTTCACCTAGCCAAGGGTCTTTTTCCATCTTAGCGGCTAAGAGAGCAAGCTTTCATCTTGGACTGCCTGGGTCAAATCCTGCCTCCACCATTCACACGGCGGTGCCTTTTGACCAGTTTCATAAACTCTCTGAACCACTGTGTCCTCATTTTTGAAATCATAGTACTTATAAGATTGGTACTTACAAAACAGGACTCTTGATTCCACCTCTCATTCCTCACTAAAACTGCACCTCTCCCAGCCTTCTGGGTCTCAGTAAACATCTCTACCCACCCCCACTCGGTGGCTCAACCAAACTCTAGTTCATCATTTTCCCTCACATCTCACATCTAATTTATCATTCCTTTCTACCTTAAAAAACTAGCATCTAAATCTTACCACTTGTTATAGACTAAATCTCTGTGTCCCCTCAAAATGCATATGTTGAGGCCTAACCCCCAATGTGGTGGTATTTGGAGATGGGACCTTTGGGAGGTCAGTCATGAGCCCTCATGAATGTGATTAGTGCCGTTATTAAAGAGGATCCACAGAGCTCTCTCACCCCTGTCACCACGTGAGGACACAGAGAGAAGACAGCCCCCTATGAATCAGGAAGCAGTCCCCTCCACCCTCCCTAGACACCAGATCTGCTGGCACCTTGATCTTGGACTTCCCAGCCTCCAGAACTGTCGGAAATAAGTTTCCACTGTTTTTAAGTCACCGTGTCCATGGCACTCTGTTGTAGCAACCCATACTGACTAAGGCGGCCCTTCTTGCCATCTCCACTGCTAAAGCACAGCGCATGCCCCTTTCATCTCTGTCTGAGGCCATGGCAACTGCCTTCTAACAATGATTTCCTCCGCTCTCGGCACCTACAGTCTTTTCTTCATACAACAGAAAAAGCAATCTTTTAAAGGCAAAACTCAGATCATATCTCTACCCTGCTTGTAACTCTCAAATGGAGTCATATCATACATGGAATAAAATTCAGACTCCTTCTCATGGTCTATGAGACCCTAATGACCTGATCACTATCCACCTCTCTGACCTGATCACCCACTGACTTTCCTCTCCTGGGAAACACAAACTCAATCCTCTTAGAGCTCTTCCTTGCCCGCTTCTCACCATTACCCCTTGCCTAGAATGCTCTTCTAATTCTTTACCTGGCTGCTCTCTTTATCATTCAATCTTCCACTCTCCACACTTACATCACTTCCACAGACGGTCCTTTCCTGATTATCCAACCAAGTTTCATGCCTCTCAATCTCAGTTTTTCTTAAGCTGTTTGGTCTTGGGACCCTTCTGCACTCTTAATAAGTATTTAAACCCCCAAAGAGCTTTTGTTATGGGGATTATATCTATTAATTTTTAATTTAGAAATTAAAACTGGAATATTTTTAAATTACATCTTTCTTGTAACATTTTAAAATACTAATAAACATCCAAAGTAATAAAATATTCTTATGGAAAATATTTTCCAAATACCAAGAAATTTGGTAAAAGCAGTAGCATTGTTTTTTATTTTTGAAGACCTCATTAATATCTGGCTTAATAAAATAAACTGGATTCTCATATTTGCTTCTGCATTCAATCTGATATAAAATGGTCTTTTAGTTAAAGTGTCTTAGTAAAACACATCCTCATACAGATACGTAGTTGGAAAATAGAGGAATATTCTGCTTTTTTTTAATTGTACATGTAATCTGATACTATCCCAAACTCAACAACTAGAAGTTTCTTCAATGTTAATGCAATAAAGAATCTGAAAATTTTGTTACATTAAAATTTATTGGTTTATCTTGCACTTTGAATTTGATATTGTAACATCACTGAGTTATACTTATCTTGTAAATGTTGATTGCTATATTTTATTAGAAAATATCAAAAACTCACACTTATTAATATCACCATCAATATCATCATAAAAGTCTTTAAGTACTGGAAAGTTGTCTACCTTATGAGGGTAGATAAACATTTTCCAAAATTAGCCCTGGCTGGTGTGGCTCAGTGGATTGAGCTCTAGTCTGCAAACCAAAGGGTCGCTGGTTTGATTCCCAGTCAGCGCACATGACTGGGTTGCTGGCCAGATCCCCAGTTGCGGGCACACTAGAAGCAATCACACATTGATGTTTCTCTCACTCTCTTTCTCCCTCCCTCCCCCCTCTCTAAAAATAAATAAATAAAATAAAAATTAAAATGTTTCTAAAATTGTAATTTTTCTTGAGATCGCAAAATTTATCCTTGACAACAAATAGTTATTCTCCTTGGAGAGACAGGTTCATTTTGCCCATATTTGAGAAAATATCAGCAAAAAAAAAACAATTGTAATAGCTATAGTTTCTCTGTCAGTTATCTTTCAAGTAAAATGGGGGGGAATGTCTACTTCAGCTCACAATCAAAACAATGCACAAGTATTTTTCTCAAAACAGCCATCAGACTATGGGTATTTTCTATTTTTTCATATAGAGTATTATAAAAGTATGTACTCAAGGGCTACTATTTCACAGAATGAATAAATTACACTGTCAGTACTTTATTTTTATTTTTATTTTTCGCTAGTGCCTAGAAGTGAAAAACACACTGACTTTTTAAGTCTGGCACCACTGCCTTGATTGGCTGTAAGGCACAGCAGTTTTTTCACTATTGCTAATACACCACCATCACTGAAAAGTCAACAGAGTGAAAAAGGAAAATTGTATGTAGTATAATTATGAAAATAATTTTAAGCTTTTAACCTCCTAAAAGTTTTCAGAGTTCTCTAAGGATCCACAGACTACATTTTAGAGCCATTATAGTAAACTATAAGAGATGAGAGAGGCAGTTTTGAGGGAAAATATCTATAAAATGGCATCCTTGAGATGATAAGGAAAATTTTAATATAGCCTGGATATTATGTTATTATTGAATTATTGATTATATCAGATCTGATCAAAGTATTTTTGTTACGTAAGCAATTGTCCTTATTTTCAGGAGATAAGTGTTAAAGGAAGTAGGGGTAAGTTGTCATGACACCTACACCTCTCAGATGCTCCAGGAGAAACATTTTACATGTGTCTGTGTGTGAATGTGTGTACAGGGAGAGGAAGGTGAGGAGAAAGAAGGAAGGAAATAGAGGAGTTCAGGACATGCAGCCTCAAAACATGTTGCTTTGGCAAATTGATGATGATTAAAAGCACTTGAAAATAGCAGGTGCAAAAAGAACATCTGTCAGAGAGTCCCAAAGAAGTTGGACGCAAGGAAGCACACACCAAGGCACATCATAATTACATTATACAAGATGAAAGAGGAGAGAATCTTAGAAGCAGCAAGAGAAAAGGAGACAGTTACCTACAAAGGAATTCCCATAAGACTGTCAGCTGATTTCTCAAAAGAGACCTTACAGGCAAGAAGGGGCTGGAAAGAAGTATTCCAAGTCATGAAAGGCAAGGACCTACATCCAAGAATACTCTATCCAGCAAAGCTATCATTTAGAATGGAAGTGATTCCCAGATAAGGTCAACTTAAAGGAGTTCATCATCACCAAGCACTTATTATGTGAAATATTAGAGGGAATTATCTAAGAAAAAGAATATCAAAAATAACAACAATAAAATGACAACAAACTCACAACTATCAACAACCAAACCTAAAAAACCAAAAACAAATAAGCAAACAACTAGAACAGGAACAGATTCACAAAAATAGAAATCACGTGGAGGGTTATCAGTGGGGAGGCAGAGAGGGGAAGAATGGAGGAAAAGGTACAGAAAATAAGAAGCAGAAATGGTAGGTACAAAATAGACAGAGGGAGGTTAACAATAATATGAAAAATGGAGAAGCCAAAGAACTTAATATGTATGACCCATGGACATGAACTAAGGTGGGGGAATGCTGGTGGGAGGGGGAAGTACAGGGAGGAGGGGATTAAAGGGGAGAAAAAAATGGGACAACTGTAATAGCATAATCAATAAAATATATTTTTTTAAAATCTGACCTAAGCTCCCCTTCTCTTCATTCCGTATGGCTCCCATGTGAAAGAAGCCCTCCATATACCAGGAGAAAAGAAACATGAAAATTCTTACAACCAGAAATGGGAAGCTGCACAGAGAAACCTGAACAGACACTTAAATGAATTTCACCTTCCTTAGTCTCCCATATATAGTTGAGTTACTTTCCTACTTTGCCACTCTTTGTCCAACCTTATGTTTAAGCACCAAGGCCTAACCATTTTGGGGGGGTTCTCCATTTTTCTGTGAGGATTCCCATATACATGTAAAATTTTATTAAATAAAATTTGTATGGCTTTCTCTTGTTAATCTGTTTTATGTGTTTAATTCCTAGACCAGCCACCAAACCCAGAAGGGTAAAAGGAAGTTTTTTTTCCTCCCCTATAAAAGGAAGGAAGGAAAGGAGGGAGGAAAGGAGAAAGGAAGGAAGATCCCTATGCAACTGTAACTTCTCAGTGACAGCAGAACATTAAAATCATGGTAAATATCCCTGGCCTTAATTTTAGCAACCTTTATATATGTTTTAGCATCAAAGAGAAGAGAAAAAAGAATATCTCCAAGTTCTAACAATCTATGTGAATACGCTGCTTTGCTTCAAACTGCTATTAATACAACTGTACTGCTCAACTCGCTCCAGACTTATTTGGCAAATACGAACGGAGAACATACTACATCAGACATCTTGGCAATTTCAACCATGTATATGCTTTGATTGCTGCTATAATGCCATGTTCTCAAATATGTTCGTAATTCAAGAAAGGTCAGAACATGCTCTCTAAGGGATTTATATGCTACAAAAATTTTGAAGAGAAGATCCTTCCAACCCCACTGAGCAAAGGCATTTAAAGGATTTGGTGGTACCTGAGCCAGATGGAGAAGGAGCATAATTCCAGGACCTCCTGATGGATTTACAGAGAAAAGACTTCCCAGGAGAGAAGGAATGAAATGCAGTTGCACAAATTCAGATGTATAAGAAATAGACACATTGACAACAACTCATGTCCTTACTTTATAAGCTAGCAGAAAATACTTAGCTAGTCCTATCTCCTAGGACAAAAGCCACCTTCTCAGGCCCTCTTTCCCAGAGTTGGTTGGACCTGCTAATTGTTTTGTGAGCTATTATCCTCAGGACTAGAAAATTACAGGCTCTGGGACTCACGAAACAGGACCAGACCCTGCACCCAAAGACAACATCGAAACACATCGCAGCCTAATTGAAACGTCCTGATCTACGACCACCCCATTCCCCCTCAGGGCTTGTGCTGATGCACATCTCTGCACCCAGCCCCTTCCCTGCTTTGGAAAAGTAAAACAAAACCTTTGTTCTCTGCACATTCTTCTCTTTGTAAATTCTTTGACAGCTCATGTCACTGACCCATATCGTTTTCCAAAAAGAGGGTGGCCACTGTGACATCCATTATCTCTGATGGCATGGCCCATTCGGTTTCTATGGCTCTGCACTTCCTTCCACAACAGTGGAAGAGAAATCTTCTATAACGCTCTAGGGTTCCCATTCGCCTAAGTACAACAGACAGCCACTTCCTCTCGGATCTTACAGCTGCCCTGACAGCATGCGCAGCCAGCGGGTCCCAAGGGCCTGTGTCCCTCTCCTCTCTTCCTGCCCTGACGAAAGTTCTTTCCAGTCCAGTGTAGATTATGCCCTTGCTCTCTTCCCAGTTTCTGGTGTTCTCCTCCCATAAATTTTCTTTGCAAAAAGATTTAGGATTTTGAAGCGTAAAGTTTAGAGACGTCCGTAACACGTCTATTTTTTTGTCCAGTTATATCCCTTCTCTGACTAAATGAGCCCCAGATTGACTGTTTGCTTGAATAGGGAGTGAAAAATACATGGGAGAATGTTTCAAATATAATGCAGGCTATGATATTTATAAAGGCTTTTAGATATCAAGAAAATCTTCCCCTGAAGGATTTACCTGAGAGATTCTCCTCTCCTGTGGAGAGAGTGCGGGCAAGGAAAAGACTCATTTATCTAAAAGCACTCAAAAAAATAATAAGTTGCTCGCACAATAGTCCTGACTTCATTATATTGTTATTTTTATAGTTATAGGAGAAATGAGCCCAATAAATCATTAAGTAACATTCGCCAGGAAGATTCAGAATAAAAGTCATTTGCTCTAAGAACATGAGCTGTATCAGTATGAAATCATTTACTCAAGGTATATAGCCAGGAGGTCCTAGGACAAGGATCTCCTACTGTGGCCACTAAGCAAATTCAGCAACAGGAAAGATATCGCCCCTTAGAAGAAAAGCAGCTTTATTATAGAGAGTGCACCATAAGTGCCACCTAGTGGTACAGTTGAGTAAAACCCCGAAGTTCTGGTCTCTTGTCAGCAAAACTGAGTTGTGAGGGATTTCCAGAGTACAGCACCTGTGCATCTCCGTATGTTTCAGCCAGAAAACAAAGCTGTTTTCAACAAAACTCGGCAGCTTGGCCACCTGGAAATAACACCATGTCTTATTTCCCTAGTGTTCAAGTCTTAGAGCCTACCTCACCATAAGAGTGCGCTGACTTCTTTAAACTTTGTACAATTTATTTTCTTCAACCTCATTTCATTCCTGAAATTACTAAAATTACTCTGTCTCCTCTGGTGTCCAAACTTAGCAATCACAATCAAAATCTCCTAACCAACACTAACAATATCACGGATAAAGACGGTACAGGCTGGGTACATGTTCGTAGGGCTAGACCCCCGAGGCAAAATCTCCATCCGAGGCCTCAAACATGATCCTTCTCTACTGGCCACAGTGATTTGAGGAACTACAGGCAACCATAGTAGGATCATGGAGGGAAAGACACCTATCATTTTACTGATGAGGAAACTGAAACCCAAAGGTGTCTTCGTCTGTCCTGTTTGACAGACTTAATTAGCGATACAGTTGAAATTAGAAGCCTTTATATTTTTTATTATATTTTACTGATTATACTATTACAGCTGTCCCAATTTCTCCCCCTTTGCCTCCCTCCAACCAGCACCTTCCACTCCCTAGGCAATCCTCCCACCACTCTTCATGCCCATGGGTCATGCATATAAGTTCTTACGCTGCTCCATTTCCTATACTGTACTTTACCTCCCCCTGGCTATTCTGTAACTATTTACTTGTACTTCTTAATCCCCTCACCTCTTCACCCATTCCCCTACACACCTCTCCCATCAGGCAACCACAAAACAATCTCCTATCCATGATTCTGTCTCTGCTCTTCTTGTTTTAGTTTGTTTTTTAGATTCAATTGTTGATAGGTATGTATTTATTGCCATTTTGTTCATAGTTTTGATCTTCTTTTCTTAAATAAGTTCCTTTAACATTTCACATACTAATCATTTGGTGATGAACTCCTTTAGTTGTTTCTTGTCTGGGAAGCCCTTTATCAGAATCAGATTCCATTTGATTTTAAATGATATCTTTGCTGGGTGGAGCAATCTTGGCTGTAGGTCCCTGCTTTTCGTGACTTTGAATATTACTTGCTAATGCCTTCTTGCCTTCAAAGTTTCTTTTGAGAAATCAACTTGCCAGCCTTATGGGAACTCCTCTGTAGGCAACTAACTGCTTATCTCTTGCTGCTTTTAAGATTCTCTCTTTTTTTTTTTTTAAAGATTTTATTTATTTTTTAGAGAGAGGAGAAGGAAGAGAGAAAGAGCAATGTATGGTTGCCTCTCACATGGCCCTCAC
Source organism: Micronycteris hirsuta (assembly GCA_004026765.1). Lineage (NCBI taxonomy): Eukaryota > Metazoa > Chordata > Mammalia > Chiroptera > Phyllostomidae > Micronycteris > Micronycteris hirsuta. The sequence goes on from PVJI01013539.1 coordinate 13,763, forward strand.
TGGGGACCTGGCCCGCAACCCAGGCATGTGCCCCGACTGGGAATCGAACCGGGACACTCTGGTTCCCAGCCCGCGCTCAATCCACTGAGCTACACCAGCCGGGCTCTCTCTTTATTTTTAACCTTTGGCATTTTAATTATGATAAGTCTTAGAGTAAGTCTCTTTGTATCCATCTTGTTTGGGACTCTCTGTGCTTCCTTGACCTGCATGCCCATTTCCTTCATCAATTTAGAGAAATTTTCTTTCATTATGTTTTCAAAGAGATTTCCAATTTCTTGCTCCTTCTCTTCTTCTGCTGGCACCACTATGATGCAAATGTTGGACCGCTTGAAGTTGTCCCAGAGGTTGCTTACACTGTCCTCATTTATTTGGCTTCTTTTGTTGTTCTGCATGGTTGTTTTTTGGTTCCTTATGTTTCAAATCATTGATTTGATTCTCAAGTAGGATCTTGTGGCATATCCTCCCCTTTCACCCAAGCTTGGTACTTGAGGTGCACCTTTCATGTGGGCTGAGTACACCTTCCTTTTATAGGTGAGACTTGGTTGCTGTTGGCAGATCAATGGGAGGGACTTACCCAGGCCAGTCAGCTGCAAAGAGTGGCTGTGACCACTGACGACCAACCTCTGCCCTCTGTGGAGGATCAGCTGTGCAAAGGCAGGTTGGTGGTACTCTGACGTGGTCTGTAGCTGTCCACTGGGTGCACATGCCCGGGGTTTTCCCAGGTGTTGAAGGCCAAAATCAGCCCTGACCTGTGTTTTCCTCAGGGTCACTCTCCCTGAGCTATAAGTCTATCTGAGATAGCTACTACTTCTGCCTGGCTTGGAGATTTTAGGCAAAGCCAAGCTGTGAATCTAGGCAGGCTGCTGCTATGGCTGTGCCTGGAGCCACTTAGCGAGAGGTATGGGGGCTGAGTGTTCACTGAGACCAGCTGTTACTTGTTTGAAAGGATTTAGGAAGGTGTGAAACATGAGCCAAGACCAGCCATTCATATGGAAAAGCTACTGTTAACAACTATAAGTTGGGTGGTACAGAGCTTCAGAGGATCTCCAGGGCTGGGCATATGGTGTTAGCCAGGCTGATGGAGTCTCAGATATGGCATGCACCTGCCAGCTCTGTGGCTCTGTCGGGGTAGGTTCAGAAAAGAGACAATGGCCTCGCCTGGCTGGTGTAGCTCAGTGGACTGAGTGCGGGCTGGGAACCAGAGGGTCCCGGTTTGATTCGCAGTCGGGGCACATGCCTGGGTTGCGGGCCAGGTCCCCAATGAGGGCCATGTGAGAGGCAACCATACATTGCTCTTTCTCCCTCCCTTCTCTCTCTGAAAATAAATAAATAAAATCTTTAAAAAAATAAAAAAAACAGAAAAGAGACAATGGCCTCTACTCACACTTCTGTGTGGCAGAAAGCTGTCCCCCAGCTCTTGCTTTGATGCCAGCCACTTTAGTTCCTCCCTATATGCCACTGGTATCTTTCAAGCTTCTAGCCCAGGGCTGGAGCTCAGAGGGAATTAGTCTAAGTCCATGTGTGGGTTCTTTAAGAAGAACTGCTTAGGACTCCAGAAGTTTCTTCCACCAATTCAATACCTGCTGGTTTTTACAGCCAGAAGTTATGAGGACATATTTTCTGGCACTGGAAGCCTAGGCTGGAGGGGCAGGTGTGGGGCTGGTGACTCCTCACTCCTGAGGTATCCCTCCCAAATTTTTATACACTACACATAGATGTGGGACCAGCCCATTCCGCATTTGCACCCATCTTATCAGTCTGGATGGAGTTTCTTTAATGTTGTAGTTGTCAGACTTCCAATCAACTCACTTTCTGCCAGTTCTGAGTGATGGTTATTTTATAATTTCATTGTAATTTTGATGCAGTTGTGCAAGCAGGTAACCTGTGTTTAGGTATGCCACCATCTTGATCAGAAGTCAAGCCAAGCTTTTAAATTTGTAGTCCAGAATCCTTTCCAGGTAATTCCTCAGTATCTAACTTCCCCGTGGAATATTTTTAGCATAGAAAGCTGATTCAAAGAAAACTGCTGTGATTCCTGGCCCAGGTCCTAAACTTAAGTTTGCAGAATGAGGTAACATTGAATATGTGATCAACAAAGTTTGCCTCCTAATGAAGTTTTCATCATTGGGCAATGTTTCACACTGCTGTTGAGGATGAGGCACCACCAAATCATATTCGATGCCGTTTTGTTGGCATTACATAGTATTCAGTACCCAAGAGTGGTCATGAATGTATTCCCCTTCCTATCCTGTTCCCAAAATGTCCTGTATCAATGTGTGAGGGAGGATCCCCACAAAAAAAAAAAAATTATCTTCTGGAGGCCAAGACCTTTGTAGCACAGACCTCCCCCACTCCATGAGAGTTCTAGGAACCCATCTGTATCAGCATACCAGCTGGCATTGTTGTGAGAGGCTGCGTTCAGCTTCAGTGAATTTTCTTTTTTGAAAGACTCTTTCAACACATTTGCCCATTTCATGATGGGTGATTCAAGAGCATACCAGCCCAACTGCATTGGCTGTTCAGCAGTTTTTGACCAAAAACGGCATGACCCCCATGCCTAACCCTCCCTATTCACCTGATCTCTCTCTGAGTGACTTCTTTTGTTCCCTTGGATAAAAAAAGTCCTTGAAGAGAAATGTTTTGCTGGTGTTAAGAGGTAAAACAAAAAATGGCAGAAGCACTAAAAGGCATCAAAATTGAGGAGTTCAAAACTGTTTCGAGCAGTGGAAAAACACTTTGATAGGTGTATTGCACCAAGAGTGCTTTGAAGGTGACTGAAGTTTAAACATGTAAAAATAAATACACAATTTTTTATAAATAAATTCAGAGTTTTGGGGAGTCCTCCTCATATACTGTTATTTTGTGAGTGCTTATGATTATCATCTTAGGTATATTTTCATAAGTCATACTTCTTACTTTCGGGGGAAAATTTTTCCAAATATAAATATTGACTTGCATCTTGCAGAGGACATAATTATAGATTCTCTCCTAAATGTAGAAATAATCAAAATTGACAAAACTTTGCTAATATCTTTAACTTTATCTAAAACTTTTTTATCTAAAGTTTTTTAAAACTAAAGTTTTTTAATCTAAAACTTTGCTAAGGCTGTCATAAATATTTTAATGATATTTATTTTCTAATATTTATTGTTCATCTTCCTCTGAGAGTCTTCACTCCAAAGGAAAGTAATATTTTTAAACCAACCTTCCATAAATGTAGATGGCTTTCTAAAGTATGAGAAAGTTGATTTTTTCATTATATTTTAATTAAAAGTAATAAAAGAAATATTTAAAACCAGTCATCCTTTTGCTCTCAGTCTTTTATTTTTTTCAGTTTCTAATTGCTCTTTTCTTAAACTAAGCAATGCTTGGCTTTACCATTTTTGCCTCAGGTGAATTTCATTTAAAATTATTTTTTTTAATCTAGTCACACATCTAGCAGAAAAAACAATTCAAAAGAAAAATATTGAGCCCAATATTCCAATCACTTAAATTTCCTGAAAAATAAATGCTTTCCTACCTCATTTGCGATCATGAGCAGAGTGTCTGTCACACCAGGGTGAAGGGTGAGAATTCACAAGTCACTATCTTGACAGTCCTGACGCTAATGAGGGCAGGAATCCGTGCTGATGTCAGCTGGTCAGCACAGTCCTTTCCTATAGGAAGCAGCCAAGAGTCATTATTAAATCTCAAATGTTACCACTGGAGACTTAATAGCCTCACCCCAAGCCGTTTTTATTTCTTTTCCTAAATACAGTTTGCTAGAATTCCTTCTGCTGTGAAGCAAAATTGCTGATTAGTCAAATGGGACTTACACCTTCCTACACTGGGCTAGTCCATGGGCGCCCTGGCTGGGTGCTGCTCTCCCCGCGGGGGTTTCTGGGCACCATTTCTCACCCGCAGACCCTCAGCATCACCTCTCTGGAGCCCCACACTAGGAAATGAAGGCAATGATGATAGTCTGAGCCATTAATTTGTAACTCTTCTATAATCGAGGTTATATTCAAGTCTGCGAAAATATTTGGCTAGGAAAAATAGACCGGCTTTCTATGTACCCTGCTCTTTATAGCACATAATACCTGTTCCCAAATTAAGCTAAATAAATGTCACTTTAATGAAGATCATGCAGGATGTACAGCAGCTTTGAAAAGCATTTCTTGTCCTTCTTTGCCTCAGCAATCTCCTGCCCTCCTCACCACCAACACCTAAATTCTGAGAGATTCCAATTCAAGCCCTAACGCAAAAACATTTCACATGATGAAATTTACTAAATTCCGATTCCTGTTGAGCTTCCACGTGGATAAAAATAACTGCCAGAAGGACCACAAATTTAGAAGTCAACGGTTAGAAATTTCTTACAAACAGAAGCATATCGTGAAAGAAATTGAAAACGTTGCTAGCATTTCATCTCTGTCTCCATGGCAAAATGAGTAGTTTCAGAATCAGTGGTGGAGGAGGAGGAAGCTGGGCATCAATTTCCTGTGCGTCTGATTCACCCATGGACTCAAAACATGAGCACAGCAGATAACAAGAGCAAGAGAAGGGATATGTGGTACCAACCGAAGTCTTGTGAAATATATTTTGGCACAGGATCAGAACCCAGTTGGAATACAAACTAGAAAGTTCAAAAGAAAGTGCACACGCTTTGGGCATGTGCAGTTCATGTAATCTATCCAAACAGGAGAGCCCTGTCTCCTCATACAAGTGCCTGTTCTGCTGACCCAGGTACTGAGTTGCAGGGAGCATCTTTGCTGAAAAAGAAGGGGAAACGTCACACCTGCTCAGAAAAGACATTCCCTGTGGCTAAAAAGGAAAAGAACAGAAGGAGAAAAGTGCCCTTTGAGGAGAAAAAGGGGCCCTGCTGAGCCTTATACCTCCCAGTTTCTCTACCTGCAGATGAATTTCCTCTCTTCTTTGCCTCTGTTCCTGACTTCCCATCTGCATTTCCTCGTTTTAAACTTTTGATGAGTTTTCACATGCCTCTGCAGTGATTTGGCTGTACTATGATTAACAACAGACTGAAGTATTTACTATAGCCGCTTCTGATGTAGGATGCAGTTGGAAAGCAAGTCGCACAGGCCAATGAGGTGCATTTTATCCTAACAGCCAATGAGTAGAATTGTCAGTCTAGACTTACAAGAGAATCAAATTGCCTGTCACAAAGGAACCACCCCCGTTCCTTTAGTGTACTGGGGAGACACATCTTTATTGAGCTGGGCTTTGTTAGGCACCAGATAAAAACAGAGGAAAAGGCAAATGTGAGACTTACTCTTGAACTTAAGAATCTAGAGCATGTCCTCTCTGCAGCTACTCTGGAAGCTTCCCTTCACAGGCCTCTATTAAGACACAGGCACTCAGGCTCTGTCTGCTTGAGATGAGTCAGGATTGAAATCCAACTTGCACTCTGCTCTCCAAGACTCTACCCTGCCCAGAAGGGACACCTTTTAAAAAGTCACCCATAGGCATCACCAGCAGCCATAGCCCTGTATTAAAGCACTGAAGGTGAAGCCTTCTGCTGAAGAGGCTGCACCTTTCCTTGCCCTGGAGTTTCCAGTCCAGCAGAAGCCACACTCACCTGTTAGACTTCAGCCTCATAGGCTAGAGTTGAGGTGAATTAATAGGAGTAGACAGGAACTTTCAGCTTATAGAAGAATGCAAACATACTAGTCGGACATTAATAGCCCGGACAGTCTCAGATTTCTTGGAGCTTTTGACCTACGCCGCTGTTTCTTTTGTCATTTTGTTTTAAAGTCTCAATCCAGCTTTTCTGTCTGAGCTAATTAGCACTCAGAAGTCCACAGTTCTTTGTCCAGAATACATTCACTTTATTCTGTATTTTTCCCTCCTAACCAGGGCAAGAGCCTTTCTCCGACTTACTACATCCCTAGACTTATAATAATCAGTAAATTTGCAAAAAAGCAAAACATGGCTAAGCAGGAAGCCAAGTCTGAGTAAATGATTTGTACATAAAGATAAGGAATTTCATACAGTTGATCTGCTGTTAGCCAGTTCTGCAGTTTACAGGCGAGGGAAATGACACATTTTTATCGCTTCTCTGCTGCCTCTGTCGCGAAGATAAACCCTTAATTGGCAAGCCTTACTATCTAATGGCTTTTTATGCTATGGTCTGATAGAAACGATCTATCCAGGCTTTGTGACAGAGTTGTTTTATAAATCCTTACTAATAATGGAGGGGGAAGCCTGATAATGCTTATGTTCTCATTTTAGTATTAAAATTTTACACTAGCTTTAGTCAAAACAATACTGACCCTGTCACTTGAAAATGTAATTATTAGCAGTCTTTCGATTATAAAGAGTTAGCTCCTAAAGGTTAGTTTTATACATAGCTCTCTCACAGCTTACATATGGTTCTTCCATGAATTGTTTGAAATCTGCTTAGCCCATAAACATATTCTATCCCCCAAAATCGAGTATTTTGTATTTTAACACAAAGCGTGGATTGCCTCCTCTTTCCCCATAATTGAAAAGCAATTAGAAACTGCACCCGAATCCAGTTTCCATGTAAGATTAAACACCAGTTTCATATCGACCAGCAAGCAGCCGTCAACACATGCATTAAATGGTACCTAATAAGCATTAATCTTTCTGATTGTTTAATCAAATGAATTACCCTTGTCACTCTTTTAACACAACTCACCTCGCTGGCACAACAGGCTTCAGATGATATTCCATGGAATTGTCTGTCTACCAACCAACCAACCAATAACAAACAAAAAAAAAACCCTTAGGTTATAACACAAGGAAGGGAGTCCTGAGAAGGTTAACCTAATGGCATAGGTTACACTTAAATGTGTTTCTATTATCTGCAGCAACCCCTCAGTGACATGACCTCTTCCCCATAAAACCAATATAAACCCTTCTTGTGATCTTTTTCAGCCTCTAGCAAGTTCCAGGCAGCCATGAAGTAAAGTCTGAACCCACACTGCTGGAATGCCTGCTTCCTCCTCCTAGCAGACTATGTCTCTCTGTCAGTCAAGACTTGCCTGGCACACCTGCTCCCAAAGCCAGCAGCTCCTCCAGCCTGGGTCAAGTGTGGCTCCATCTCAGCACTTACTGCAGAGTCATAAACATCTGTTTAGACATCTTTCTCTCCACCAGAATATGAGTCTCTTGAGGCCAATGATAGTGTATTTGAGTCTCTGTATTCCTGGTGCCAGCCATGCTGTCTGGAATATAATAAATGTTCCATCAATGTTTGTTGAATTTAAGAAATAAACACATAAGAATGGAGCAATACATTTCCTCCAGTGAAAAACTGGTTGGGAATGGCTGCTCTATCCATTAACTTCCTGAAGAACTAGCTACATCACTACAAAAGGTAGACTTCCCTTCAAAGTTCCCATCACTTTCAACTCCCCTAGCACAGTTATCTCAGTTTCAAGGGTGATTGTATACAAATGTGTCAAGTCCCTTTAGTTCATTGGGCAGCGATCTCTGTCACATGTCAGGTCAGTCCTGAAGTGCCAAGATGACATAGAATGCTACCTACCGTTTTAACTATGGAAGAAGCTAGCAACAAGAATACCTCATTTTGCTGCATATAATGCGTACTTTTACCTCAAATTTTTGAGGGGAAAAATAAGGATGTGCGTTATACATGGATAGTACTAATTCTGTATCTATATAAATGTTTTTAATTCTTTTACTTATGCTTATGCATTAAAAGTGGAACTCTAGAAAGCAATGACAATATCTGTATGCAGAATAACACCCTAGAATACAATAATTGGTTTTGTTTCTAATTATAAATAAACAATTGAATTTAATAAAAAATTAAAACGAAAGATTTTCTCCTGAAAGTTTGGGCCAAAAACATGGGTGTACATTATACATGGCAAAATATGGTAGCTACCAATTAACCACTTATCTGTGGGTTTTTAAATCCTCTAAATCGTTTTCTCATTATCTTGGCTTCTAAAGTCTGAAAGCCCTGAGAATCTTGCCTCTTTTGACATGCAGGTAAAATTGTCATTTCTGCTCCTTAATCATTCACATTAACTAAAAGAATATGTCTCAAAACTATGATTTCCTGACTATTGCCTTCATTTAACCACATGTGCCCTTTGTGAAGTCCTTGAATGAGTTTGCAGTTCAACCACTGAACAGAAATCTACTCTCAAGAAAATAGACAAACTTTATGGTCCTGAAAATTGCATTCTATTACTGCTTTAATGAAAAAGGATACATCTATTGCCTTTGACTAGGCTGCCTTCACGTAGATTGATGAAAATTGGGTAACTTTAAGAAGTTGAATCTTGCCCGGCTGGTGTAGCTCAGTGGATTGAGAGCGGGCTGGGAACCAGAGGGTCCCGGTTCGATTCCCAGTCGGGGCACATGCCTGGGTTGCAGGCCAGGTCCCCAGTGAGGGCCATGTGAGAGGCAACCATACATTGCTCTTTCTCCCTCCCTTCTCCTCTCTCTAAAAATAAATAAAATAAAATCTTAAAAAGAAGTTGAATCTTGATGAGTCTGTCTTACAAACCCATGCAGTTCTTTATTCCCAGGCTGAATCACTAAGGTAAGCTGCTCACGAGCGGAAGCAGCAGCAATCATCTCTCCATCTGCTACACGGTACCCCAGAAATGCTATGGGCACAGGAAAGTAATGGGTAGGAATGGAAAGAATGTCTCTGCTTGTTTTTTAACTTACATACCCAGAACAAAGCAAGCCCAAGAGTCTAGCTGCTACAGGAAAAGGGAGAATCTTCAGCATTTCCATGGGAAGAGGTGGGTCAGTTGGCCAGACACAGGAAGATGCCTTGTGAAGGGGTTACGAGGAGTAAAATCAGACACAAAGCAATTCTAAATCAGTGTAATGTTAAAAACCGAAAACAATAAATTAATCATTAAGAAGAGGTGGGGGCAGAGGTGGGAGGAAAAGGCAGACAACTGTACTTGAACGACAATAAAAAAAAGCAAATACTGCAATAAAGTGAGATACTGAATTTTTTGATCTCCCAGTACATATAAAAATTATGTTTACACTATGCTGTAATCTATTGTGTTCAATAGCTTTATGTCTAATATATATATATATATACATATATACCTTTAAAAAAAAAGAAGACCTCTTTTTAAAAAGCTCTCTCCTCCCTTGCTGGGCTGTAAAATTATTCTTCCTTAGAGTCTCTAGAAGTGAAGGAAGAAAATGTACCTCAAAAAAGTGAGAAAGCATTCAGTTTCAGGTGATAGGAACACACCCCTTGGCATGCGGTTCCTCGACCAGGTCATTACACCATGCAAAGTGAGAAGTGAAATTTTAGATGTCGTGTGTCTTACTTAATTAAAAAGAAATCAGCCTGCAGACTCTGGAATGAAGGTTGACAAACTCTCCAGACTAAAGACTGTGGCCATCAGAAATGAAACTGTCACCATGACTGATGTGGCTTAGTTGGTTGGAGCATCATCCCCACAAGGTTGCAGGTTCAGTTCTTGGTCAGGGTACATACCTAGGTTGAGGGTACGATCCTTAATCACAGGTTCAAGTCTGGGCACATAAGGGAGGCAACCAATTGATGCTTCTCTCTCCCTTCCTTTCTCAAAAAGCAATGAAAAGAATGTCTTTGGGTGAGTATAAAATAATAATAATAATAATAAATATATGTAACCTTTAAAAAGAAAAAGAAATGCAACTGTCTGTTATTATCCCTTCTATTTGTTATTATTCTATTCTTAGCTGGCAGTCACAGTCAGCATGAAAGCATGAGTCAAACTTCTGGTTGACCAAAAAAGCATTGATTAATATGGACACAAAAAGAGTTCTGTTGAAACTGCAGGATCTCCCTCCGAACAGTGCAAGCACACAAAGCCACAATTGCTACCGCAGTAGCCAGCTTACACAGCTTGTTATTTTTAATTACATCCCTTCCACAGTTAGGTCTCTCCTTTGGAACAGTGGATTATTGTTCAGCAACTTCTGAACAAGAAGGATGTGCAGACAGTCCAGCAGGGACCCAAGAGGACTCTCAGTGCCTCCTCATGTTCAATTTGCTAACCAATGCACTGTGGCTAAGAAGAAAGTCAAGGTACACCGTGGGTATTAGGATATTAATTTTAGGCAAACAGCATTACCCACACCACATAATACATCTCCAACGTAAAAGCAAAGATGCTGAGAACTTACATCCCAAAGCCCGTGGACTCTTAACAGCCTATAAAATTCAAAGTGAACTCTAAATGTTTTTAATACGTTGTTGATCAACATTTAGAGCACTTCTGTAGTTCTTTGCTTGTTTTTAATGTTTGTGTAGTATAAAGTTAGAGCAGCAGCTCTCAACAGGGGGTTACTTTTATCTCCTAGGAGATGCTTGACGATGTCTGGAGAATGTTTTGGTTGGCACGACTATGGGGAGGCGTGAAGGGTGTTATTGGTGTCTGGCAGGTAGAGACTGGGATGCTGTGAAGCATCCTCTAGTGCACGGGATGGCCTCACAACGAGGAATTATCTGGCTCAAAGTGCCATTAGTGCCATAGTTTAAAAAAATAAAAATAAAGAGGAGAAATAAGAAATATTTTATTATTTTAAATACTTTATCCAACTAATGCATGTTCATAGTTTTAAAAGTTAAGTAGCACTGATAAAACTTCTCTTGACATATTCATATTGACAGTTCTTATTTAAGCAAGTTTAGATATGTTATTGATACTTTATTTTTGCAATAGGAGGATTTAGCACTCTTTCAATACCTCACTCCTTCAATTAATTCCCTAATTTTCCATTTTTTTCTGTTTTCTCTTTCTTTCTGGAAGGTTTTCTCAGCTTTATTTCTAGTTCTTTTATTGAACTTTAATTTCAGCAGTTGCAGTTTAATGTTTATTCCCAAAGGCTTTTTCTTGCTATATTTTTTAACAGCAACCTGTTTTTGTTTCATGAATAAACCGTCTCCTCACATTCCATTTAGGGTATAGACTATATTATTTTTTAAAGTTACTTTTGCTCAGATTTGTTTCTGTTTCCTCTGAGATCTATCTTTTCTTTGTTTTGTATGGTCCTCTCTTTAATACAGGGGCATTTACTTAACTAATACACATGCCATCCATTTATGTTTAAAAGTGGAAAACTAAACAATATGCATGGTTGAGTAGGGCATCTCCCCCGGGGACTTCACAAAGCACAGCCTGGTGGCAATCAGCCATGCTAATCGTAGTTGCAACTGCTGGTATTTGCATTAGTCAGGATGGACTATGCAAACAACCCAAAGTTTCTGTGGTTCACAAGACCAGGTTCTGTGTCTACTGCAGGCCATGTGGTCTACAGACAGTTGTGTCCATCCTAGTGGCTTAGAAATCTAGGGGGCCTCCAGGTTGTGGTTCCTTCATGCCAACACAGTATCCACGGCCATCCCTGATGAGTGATCCTTATCACTTCCCTTCACAGCCCATTGGCCAGAAACAGTCATCAGAGTCCACGTAACTGCAATGGAGTGGGGAGCACTCATATTAATAATTTATATTAATAAATTAATATTTAGTGAGCATCCATTACTTGATCCACTGGCCAGACTTGCACATACAGATCTATCTTAAAAATGAGAAAAACATGCAGAAATGGGGTTTTGAATATTAGAAATGTTTAAAACATTCAACAAGAATACGAGTACACCTGTAATTACTCTCACCAAATTCGACATAGTCTTTGCTCTTTTTTGCTTTTTTTATTTTTAAATGACAGTTGATGTACAACGGTATATTAGTTTCAGGTGTACAGCCCTATGAGTAGACAGTTATACAGCTTGTGAAGTGATCGCCCCAGTAAATCTAATACCTATCTGATACCACAGTTATTACAATAGTACCAACTATGCACCTGTGCTGTACATCCCCATGGCTATTCTGTAACTACATCCCTTCACCTTTTGCACTGATTCCCCACAGCCCCTCTCCCACCCCAAAACTGGCCAAATCTTCTCCATATCTATTCATCTGTTTCTGCTCTGCCTGTTTACTTTGTTTTTTTAGATTCCACATACAAGTGAAATCATATGGCATTTGTCCTTCTCTGTCTGACCTATTTCACCCACCACAACACCCTCTAGGTTCACTTACTTCGTTACAGATGGCAAGATTTCATCCTTTTTATCGATGAGTCATATTTCATTGTATATATGCACCACTTCTTCTTTTTCCATTTAGCTATTGACAGACACGTAGGTTGCTTCTATATCTTGACTATTGTAAATAATGCTGCAATAAACATATGGATCCATACGTCTTTTTTATTTGGCATTTTGGGTTTTTTCAAATAAATACCCAGAAGTGGAGTTTCTAGGTCCTTCTTTGTCTCTTGTTAAAGCCTTTGTTTAAAGTCTGTTTTGTCTGGTATAAGTGTTGCTATTCCAGCTTTTATGTTATGTTTTCTTTCCATTTCCATGATATATCTTTTTCCATCCCTTTACTTGCAGCCTGTGCATGTCTATAAATCTAGAGTCTTGTAGACAGCATATGTAAGGGTCTTGTTTTCTTATCCATTTAGTCACTGTATGTCTTTTGATTGCAGCATTTAATCTGTTTGCATTTGAAATAACTGTTGATAGATACCGTATTTTTCATACCATAAGACGCACCTAGGTGTTAGAGAAGGAAAATAGGGGAAAAAATGTTTGAAGCAAAAAATGTGGTAAAATATTTAATAACATAAATAACATTCAGACTATAATTCAGCTACATTCAGACTCTAAGATGCACCCCCATTTTCCTCCCAAATTTGGGGGAGGGGAAAGTGTATCTTATAGTCCAAAATATACAGTATGTACTTATTGCCATTGTATCATTCATATTTCCATCTTTTTATTTATTTACTTTTGGAGAGAGTGGAAAGGAGGGTGAAAGAGAGGGAGAGAAATATCAATGTGTGAGAGATACATCATCGATTGCCTCTCACATGTCCCCAACTGGAGACCTGACCCACAACCCAGGCATGTGCCCTGAGTGGGAATTGAATTGGCAATCTTTTGGTTCACAGGCTGGTGCTGAATCCACTGAGCCACACCAGCCAGGGCTCATATTTTTATCCTTTTAAAAAAGACCCTTTCACATGTCTCATACTGGTTTGGTGGTGATGAACTCTTTTAGATTTTTCTTATCTGGGAAGCTCTTTGTCTGTCCTTTGATTCTAAATGATAGCTTTTCTGGGTAGAACAATCTTGGTTGTAGGCCCTTGATTTTCATCACTTTAATATTTCTTGCCAATCTCTTCTAGCCTGCAAAGTTTCTGTTTAAAAATTAGCTGACAGTTTTATGGGAGCTCTCTTGTAATTAACTAACTGCTTTTTCGATTCTCTCTTTGTCTTTATTCTTTGGCATTTTAATTATGATGTGTCTTGGTATGGGCCTCTTTGGATTCATCTTCTTTGGTATTCTCTGTGCCTCCAGGACTTGTTTATTTCCTTCAACAGGTTAGGGAAGTTTTCCAACATTATTTTCCCAAATAGGTTTTCAGTTTCTTGTTCTCTCTCTTCTCCTTCTGGCAACCCCATGATATTAATATTGGTACTCTTGAAGTTGTCCCATAGTCTCCTTACACTATCTTCATTTTTTTTCTTTTTGCTGTTCTGATTGGGCATTTTCTGCTTCCTTATATTCCAAATCACTAATTTTATTCTCTACTCATCTACTCTATTGTTGATTCCCTGTTATTTATTCTTCATCTTAGTTAGTGTATCCTTCATTTCTGACTGGTCCTTTTTATGGTTTTCATGTCTTTTTTTTTTTTTTTATGCCATTGATGTTCTCACTAAGTTCTTTGAACATCCTTATAACCATTGCAAACTTTATCTGGTAGTCTGCTTGCCTCCATTTCATTTAGTTCTTTTTCTGGAGATTTCTCCTGTTGTTTCATTTGGAAGCTATTTCTTTGTCTCCTCATTTTGGCTACTTCCCTGTGTTTTTTTCTGTGTATTAAGTAGAGATGTCATGTCTCCTGGACTTGTTAGAGTGGCCTTATGTAGTAGGTGTCCTGTAGAGCCCAGTGGCTTAGCCTCTCTGGCCACCCGATCTGGGCACTCTGGGTGCACCCCCTCCGTGGGCTGTGTGCACTGTCCTATTGTAGTTGACCTTTGATTGCTGTTGACATGTCACTGGGAAGGATTGACCTGACAACCAAGCAGCTGCAAAGACCATCTGAGACTACAGCAGAGGAGCAGCTGTGCAGGGACTGACATTACAAAGCAGGACTTTCTTGAATGGGACTTTGGTGCCTGTCAAGTTCACCCTTGTGCTGCTTGTGGAGGTGGTTAGGTTGTAATCCAGCATAGCCTAAAGCTGTCCACCAGGTGCACTTGCTCTGGGGCATCCCAGTGGTGCAAGTCAGCCACCTCCTGTGCCATGCACAGAGCCACTGGCATGAGTTAAGAGTGATCTGCTGATGACTGCTGCTTTTGCTTGGCTTGGAGGTGCCCAAGTGAGGCCACACTAGAAACTGAGGCTGGCTACTACAAGTGCCAAGCTGAGGGCCACTTAGCAAGAGGTTCAGGACATGCCAAAGCCAGATGAGGCTTGTTAGAGTGATTTTAGGACAGTCCAAAGCATGAGCCAAGAGAGGCCATTTGGTGACAGTGGCTTAAGTGGGCCTGAAAGCTGGATGGGGTGAAGTCTCACCAGCATGGAGTGAACAGTGATAACCAGGTTAAGGAGACTCAGATATGGAGCCCACCTGTTAGCTCTGTGGGAGGAAGGCTCAGCAAAGGGACAATAGCCTCTGTCAGCATTTCTGTCTGGAAGAAAACTGTCCCTCCAGCTCTTACCCTGATGCCAAATAATTCAGTTCCTCCCTGTATATCCCTAGTGTCTTTACAGCTACATCCCCAATGCAGGAGCTCAGATTGAGTGAGTCCATGTAAGTCAGTGTGCAGGCCCTTCCAGAGGAACTCCTGGAACTCCAGAAGCCCTCAGTCTCTCTTAGCCACTCTCCCTGCTGATTTTTACAGACAGAAGTTATGGGGACTCCTCTTTGCAGCAATGGTATCCTGGGCTGAGGGTTCTGATATGGCACCAGGACTGTCACTCTTCTGCAGCTGAGATATCCCTCCTGAATTTTAATCACCGCATTAGGGGTGGGCCCCTTCCATATTTCCATACCTGCTACCAGTCTCGATGTGGCTTCTTCTTTATATATTTAGTTGTAGGACATCTGCCCAGTTAGATTTCAGGCAGTTCTGAATGATGGCTGTTCTGTAATTCAATTGTAATTTTGATGTGGTTGGGGGGGTTCCAAGTATTGCATTTACCTATACCGACAACCTTGACTGAAGCTCTCTTTCTGCTTCTTTAAGAATGGGATTGCTCAAAAGTGGGGAGAAATTTTTAAAAATCTATTCCTGTTTTTTAAATCTTGAACATTTTAACTGGTGGACTGAGTAAAAAAAGATTGCCTTCCCAGTGTGGGTGGGCCTCATCCAATCCACTGAAGACCTGAATAGAGCAAAAAGGTGAAGTAAGGGAGAAATGGCTTCCTCTAACCAACTGTCTTTAAGATGAGACAGATGTCTTTTCCTGCCTTCAAAATCAGAGTTGGACTGAATTTTCCACTTGTGGCCTCTCCATTCACCTCTATGAGCTTCCTCACAACCCGGCTTTGAGAGCAAACATTCCAAGAGAACAAGACAGAAGTGTGTTGTATATTTATCGTCTATATTTATAACTTCAGAGTCATTTAGCCTCACTTCTGTCAAGGCAATCACAAAGGCCAACCTACCTTCAAAGATAAAGGGCATAAACTCCAATGCTTGATAGGGTAGTGACAAGGTTCTAGGAAAGCATGTGAGATGAGAGAAATTGTTACCCAAGACTGGGAAACAAGAATTTACCTATTTCACCAAAAAAGCTCTACTTTTTCATTTCCCTCAATATCTAAAGGTCACCAGAACGTAGGATAAGGATTAAGAATTCACAAATAGATCTATATTCTGGAATTTAATCGACAAATCATTCATTAAATAAATTCAAAACCATTTTAGCTTTTACAACATAGCCAGAAATTCAACAAGAACAAGACAGATAGTAATTCATTGTTGTAAGTGCTATGTGGATAAGAATGGGGGATGCTCGAGACAGATATTCAGCTCACTGCTTATAACCATCATCCATTCTGATTGGGCTGCTCTCTGTTCCGTTTATTTGGTTCCTGTGACACAGAATGTGACAAATATTTTCATAGCACTGGTGCTATTTGGGAAAATGAGAAGCTATTGATGGGATTTTAATTAAGAGAGCAAGCCAATCAGATTGGCCTTTTGAAAATATTATTCTGTCTGCCTGTGAAAAATTGAGGGGCAAGATAGCAAACAGATACTAGGAGGCAATTTCTAGAATCCAGGGAAGAGAAAGCAAAGTTAAACATGGTGCAGATGGAGGAAATTTAACAAATTTATTATATAAGTGAGGCAAAGAGGAAGTTGAGGGGACAATTTTCAAGGATGACCTTCAGATTTCTGATGTGGCAGCTGGGAGGGTAGTGGCTGCCAGCACAGCACTGTCTGACCTTAACCAATGGATATTGCAAGGCATAAAAACAACAGTGACATCTCAGGTGCAGCTAAAACAGCCAAGGATGGCAGGACATCATAAGGATGGTGTTCAGATCTGGCTTGGAAGGGGAACAGAAACCAAGAAGTTTCGGCAAGTGGGCAAGATATAGTTCCCTCTCCCCCTTTATCACCTCTGCCACACACACACCAAAGACATGAAGATTACAGTTATTGTAAGAGAGCAGTGTTGACAATGTCCATGTTGGATAGTGTTGGAGCAGTGAAGGACCTGGAGGTTTCTTTAGGGGACTTAGTAAATCAGAGCAAAAAGGGGAGAGATTGAGCCCCATTGGAAATACCAAACTCACTAAGGAGAACAGAACCCAAGTCCTGTGCATTGTATTTTCCCCCCAAGGAATACTTTACTAGCTTTTTTATACCAAGAAAAGGTACCCAATAGAGCAAGATTTCAAGAAAGCCAATAAGCTAGCATGTCATGACCAAGAAATTAAGATTATTATAGCCACATTCCTTCAGCAACTGAACTTCCTGAAATTAAAAATCCTGAAGTGGGGTTGTGGAAGTTCAACCACAATAGTCTTCAGGAAACAGCAAGCAGAAAAGTATAGCATCAAGTCCTGGAGAATTGTCAATACTGAGGCCCCTACATGCTAGCTGCCTGCTCTGGAATTGTTTCTGGGTTATCTCTCAGTTCCGGAGCCACCCAAAATGCACCTATATTATCGTGGAATAGCACTTGATATTCTCTCTAATTCTGCAGGTTTTCCTTAAATTATTTGATTTACAATTTATATTTAAGTAATTCTTAGTTATATTCCATTTTGAAATCTCTTTATTTAATATCTAAATAATCTTCCTAGGGATTTCACCTTCACAGAGGCTCTTGAAAAGTTCAATCCCTCTATGTTATCTTATTTATCACCATATCCCTAGGCTTTGTTTCCTTCTCTCACTAGCTTAACTCCATAATGTAATCTTTTAACTACTCTCTTCCCAGTGCTCTCCACATACTAATCCCCTTATCTTTCTCCCATATCCACTCTGCAAATTCTAGATGAATTCAACAAGCGGACTTCTCTGATCTCACACTTGGGCTGCTGAGAGTTTCTCCAGAAAACTACACAAATGGGTAGATGATGGCAATGTACTCTGGGTGTCCGATCTCCAAGTGCCCCCACACACATGACCCTTATCCTACTCAGGTCCCGTATTGGTTCCAAGAACAAATATTTCATTACTTCACTGTCTCACTCATGCTGCTGTCACAAATATGCTAAATCTTACCAATTCTTTGCAAACTTCATTTTCCATAAACTCTTTGGAGCATTTACATACGTGGGACCTCTCCCATCATCCTTAAACTCTCCTTTCATTTTACTTCAATGATATCACTCTAACCTAGTTATTTTACTGTGTACTTAACCATTCCCTCTTAGTTTCTCTTAAAGGTCCTCTAGGTACTCCTAAAATACTGGCATATTTTTGTTGTGTTATTAACTTTCTTCTCTTCTCCATTGACATACAACCAGAGAAACTTCATCTACTTTTAGAACTGTTAATGACTCCAAATCTAGATCTTCAGCAAAGACATTGTCCTCAACTTCAAGGCAAAAGCTACAAATATCTCTGCCTAACTCAACATATATAAAAACAAACTTACTATTCTTATTATTTCTCCACAATTCAATTTCAACTGTTTTTTTCTCATATTCACTCTTAGAATTTGCAATCACCAATCCCCCAACCAACAAAGACAAATCTAAGAATTATTGCATATTTCTCATGTAACCTTATCCCACAATCAATAGTCACCAAATTTTATTTATTCTACTCCCAAAACATTTTTCTTCTCCATTTTCTAAGAACTGATTGTGCTACTTTCTATACCTTACTGCTTTCTATACAGAATTTAGAGGACATTACCTCCAAATCCAGGTTATTTTACATCTCTGTGACTCTTCTCGACTTGTTTTATTATCTTCTTTCTCCCATACCCATTTTTCAGGACTGAGAGAGTGTCATCTTCTCAGTTAATTTTTTCTTAACCATCCACTCAGACTCACACGCACTAAAATTTTATCCCCCTACTAAATCTCATATATACCCTTAACAAGCATCTCTAATACACTATCCACTTATACACTGTTTACATGGCCACATCTATCCTATACTAAACCAAAGATCTCTCTGGAAAAGGATCAATCCTGATTTTGTTTTATATCTCTAAAACCTAGCACAATGTCTGGTTCGGTAAATGTTTGCTAAATGAATTAATAAATCCAGAACAATGAGCTGCTCCTGTGATACATTATTTTGTGCAACAGTGTAGACATGAACATCAGGGGCTTTGGAGTCATACAAATACAGGATTAAGTCCTCAGTTGAGCAATGTATAAATTGCTTTTCCTTGGCAAGGCAACCTCTCAAAATTTTTCTGTCCTCATCTATAAAGGATTAAATGAAAAAGAAATCAGGAGGCAATTGGCATCTTATGAGGATTTAATACACATTAGTCATTAGTATCATTATCCTATCCTTTTGTCCATATTTTTCCCTCTGCCTGATGATTCCCCTCCCCAGGATACCCTTTCTCTATTTTTTTAATCTAGCTAGCACCTTGTCTTCTTTTAAAACTCAAGTATGTTGTTGTCTCCTCCAGGAATCTTCTCTGACTTCCCTCTATCCCTTATAATTTAGGTTGTATGCCTTTTTTTTTTTTTTTACCTTTCTCATAGTACCTTATACCTTCTCTCCCACAGTACATATCATACACAACAAGAGTTTGTTTGCTTTTCCAACTCTTGCATTAGACCATAAGCTTGATAAAGTATACATTCTACCCCCCCAGGACCTAGCAATATACCTACAGGTTCTTTGTACGGAATAAATAATCACTGAAAGGAGAAATACTGCCTATTAAATACCATGAATGTGGTGGACTCCGAAATACTTCTTAATGATTTGATGGTGTCAAGTGGGTGTCTTACTGCACCCTATAATGTTATCTGGAACAGATTAAAACAATTCCAGAGTGAATTAAATGGTGCCACCGAGAACAAAAGAAATTAAGTAGCCAGCTATGATATTTCATTACTGTCCACATGGATAAATTGTGTGTAGCAAATTCCAAGCAAGCTATATGTGTAAATATATTTGCAGCTCTATCTACAACTAAATTCAAAAAAGTAAATAGAAAGAAACACAGAGGAGTGATGTCAGAGAAATGATATCATGGGAGAGACTCTTGGTCTCTCCCCTTAAAGTTTCAATGATTTGAACAGCTACAACTCAACAAAGGATGTCCTGCTCAATCTATAAGAGAGCCTCAGATCCATGCATTGAAATAGCTAAAGGTAGGCAAGTGGGAACAAACAGGGGAGGTGAGAAAGGAGAAAGGCTCAGATGAATCATGAAGGCAGCCATGCAGCTGGGAGGTCAAGACAGAGCTCAGCTCAAAGGAGGGGAGGAATCTGGTTGTGGATGGTGCTCCCCTCGGCTGGGAGGAGCAAAGAGATTTGGTGGGCACTTCTAAAGGAGCAAGTAGTATGAGCTACAGCTGGGCCAAGTGATCTGAGAAGGACCCAGCAGAGGGGCACATCTGTGGCTGGTAGTGGTCATTCTTCCAGGCAGAGAAATAAAACCACTGAGCCTGCCTTCCTGTAGCCTCCCAGAGCTACAACTGCCTTTGCCCTGTGCGCTGAGTTATAGAGCACATTATCTGCAAACCTAAGAACTGGTACTACAGAACTGCTTTCTTCCCTGAGCAAAGGGCAATACTCTGTGATCCATCCCAGGGTCAGGGCACATGAAGAACCCAGCAGCGATCCAAGGTCAACTTTACTGAGAGAACAAAACAGCAAAGAAGTTAGCCACTTCCCCCAGCCCACCCCACCCCCACACATCAAGGTTACACTAACAACAGCATCTATCTGACTGCAGGGGACTGGAATTTCATAGAGCTAAAAAACTTGTGATGTACTGCCACCTACTGGAAAATAATAAAAAGACCTCTTCATATTAATCTGCTATTCAAGTGCCACTAATCTGCCAGTAATCTGCTAGACAAGTGCCACTCATACATAGATGCATAGACAGAGAAGGAATCCATCAACTACCATGAATAACCAAAGTGGAGAGGCAGCTTAGAAAGAAAATGAAAAGTATTCAGAAAACAAACTAAAAGACATGAAATTTGTGATATAAATGACAGATAATTCAAGATTGCACTTGTAAAAAGAAATGCAAAGAGACGCAAGAAAATACAGACAGGCAACTGAATGCACGCAGAAAACAAATCAATTAACAAAATGAATACTTTATAACAAAGACTGAAACTTTAAGCAGGAACCAAAACAAAATTCTAGAAATGAATAACTCAATAGAAGAGGTCAAGAATGAACTAGCAAGCATAGAAAATAGAATGGACAAGATGAAGGAAGAAATAGTGACATCAAAGACGTCACTAGAAATGACGTAGAGGGAACAAGAGAGAGACTTGAGCACAAAAAAAAAAAAAGATGAAAGAACTCTACAAGAACTATCTGACTACATCAAAAAGAGCAATGTAAAAATAATAGGTATACCAGAAGAAAAAGAGAGGAAGAAGGAAGTGAAAAACCTATTCATAAAAATAATTGATGAGAAATTCCCAAATCTATGGAAATAACTAGATTCTTGAGTCAAAGAAGCAAAAAGAACACCTAATTGCCTCAATCCAAAAAGGCTTCTCCAAGGCACATTGTCAAAAAAAAAAAAAAAAAAAGAATTCTCAAGGCAGCCAGGGAAAAGAAAGTAACCTATAAATAAAAGCCCACTAGGTTATCATCAGACTTCTCAGCAGAAATTCTGCAAGCCAGAAGAGAGTAGAACCAAATATTCAAGCTACTAAAAGGTAAAAATTACTGGTCAAGGATAATAAGATAATATTCAGCAAAATTATCCTTTAAATATGAAGTGGAAATAAAGACTTTTCCAGACATACAGAAGCTGAGGAAGTTTATCACCAGAAAACCTCCATGGTAGAAAACACTCAAGGGGGGGGGGGGAGTTCTACCTGAAACAAAGAACAAAAGGTGACAAAAATACAAGTAAGATCACCAACAAACTTACAACATAAGCAGAAATAATTTGTAGCAAGAAAAACAAAAAATGGAAAAAGGTTAAAGTTTTAAATTTGCAAAGGAGGATGAATATCAGAGGTATTCCAAAGAAAAAGGAATACTGTATATGAAACTTTCTTTTTCATAAACCTAATGGTAACCATACACACACACACAAAAACCCAAATCTGAGATGTACGGCTTTAAAAAAGAGGAAACAAAGGAAAGAAGTACAGAATACCACCAACAAAAACAATAAACAGAACCACAAAGAAAAAGAACAAATGAAGGCACAGAGCTACCAGAAAACAAAAGAAAAATGGTTACAGGAAATCCTCAGATCTCAATAATTACCCTAAATTCAAATGGACTGAATTCACCAATAAAGAGGCACATTGTAGCAAATTGGATCAAAAAACAAAACCCAACCATATGCTGTCTTCAGTGGACACATGTAAGCTGCAAAAACAAAGTTAGACTTAAAGTGAAAGGGTGGAAAATGATTCTTCAAACAAATAGCATTCCCAGTAAAGCAGGTGTACCCATATTTGTATCTGACAAAACAGATTTCAAGATAACATAAATAAGAAGGGACAAAGATGAACATTCTATAATGATAAATGGGACACAACATCACAAAGACATATTACTTCTCAATATATATGCACCCAATAAGGGAGCACCAAAATATATAATGCAACTACTAACAAAACTAAATGAAGAAAAAAAACAAAAACAAATCACAGTTGGGAATCATAATGCTTCATTGACAGCTCTAGATAGATCATCCAAACAGAAAATCAATACAGAAATATCTACCTTAAATAACACATTAGATCAAATGGACATAACTGATATATACAGAGCCTTTCTTCCCAGAACATCAGATTATACTTTCTTCTCCAGTGCACATGGAACAGTTTCAAGAATAGACCATACACTGGGCCACAAAACTAGCCTCAAGAAATTCAAGATTGAAATTATACCAACCATATTTTTTGACAATGCTTTGAAATTAGAAGTTAACTGCAAAAAGGAAGTAAAGAAATCTATAAATATGTGGAAATTAAAAAATATACTACTAAAAACTGACTGTGTCTGTTGGGAACCGCCCTGCCTGGTTTCAGAAGTTGTAACCTCCCATGGCTAAGGCTGAGTGAGAGAACTTGGGACCATAAGCCACTAAGGAGACAAAGCTTTTCTCCCTGGCAGGGGCACCACCTATGCCCCCTTTACTTCACCTGCTTGGCCACAGGTGGATGACTGGTTAGTCAATGATGGGTAAGCCCTAACCCCTCAGCTTTGACATAGCCTGAGTCCTCATTCTGTCTGCAAGAAGTCTCCTAATCTCTTGGCTGCATTATTGCCCCTGCCTGACTTAAGCCTGAAACAATGATGGAGATGGGTGCAGCCCTGGGCAGGGACAGGCAGTTTCCCGGGGCAATCAGGCCTAAGAAAGAATGCATCAAATCCTGTGATACCTGCTTTGCTAAGAATGCCCTCAATTTTCTGATAAGGGTCCAAGCACAAAATGAGTTTGTTTCCCTAAGTTTTATGGCCCTTTAGCTATCTGACCCTGACTCAAAATAAGCCCTCATAGTTCTTTTTTTTTAATTTTGTATTAATCATGCTATTACAGTTTTCCCAGTATTTCCCCCTCTGTGCTCCCTCTGCCCTGCACCCCCCAACACTCCAGCATTCCAGTATACAAGAACTTATATGTACAACCCATGGACGTGGACACCCCCTTAGTCCACGTCCATGGGTTGTACATATAAGTTCTTTGAGTCCTCTGTTTCCTATACCATTTTTTATTTCTTCCCATCTACCTTATGCCTACTAAGCATGCTTCTTCTTCCCTGTACCTTTTCCTCCCTATTCCTCCCTTCCCCCTCCCCACTGAAATCCCTCTGTGTGATGTCCTTTTCTCTGATTCTGTTCCTGTTCTGGTTGTTTGCTTAGTTTTTGTTTTCATTGTTTTTCTTTTCTTTTAGGTTCATTTGTTGATAGTTGTGAATTTGTTGTCAGTTTACTATTCATAGTTTTTATCTTATTTTTCTTAGGTAAGTCCCTTTAACATTTCATATAATAAAGGCTTGGTGATGATGAACTCCTTTAACTTGACCTTACCTGGGAAGCACTTTATCTGCCCTTCTATTCTAAATGAAAGCTTTGCTGGATGGAGTCATCTTGGATGTAAGTCCTTGCCTTTCATAACTTGGTATTCTTCTTCCAGCCCCTTCTTGCCTGCATGGTTTCTTTTGAGAAATCAGTGGATGGCACTCCTTTGTAGGTAACTCTTTCCTTTTCTCTTGCAGCTCTAAGAATCTCTCCTTATCTTTAATCTCGGGTAACTTAATGATGATGTGCCTTGGTGTGTTCCTCTTTGGGTCCAACTTCTTTGGGACTCTCTGAGCATCCTTGACTTCCTGAAAGTCTATTTCCTTGGCCAGATTGAGGAAGTTTTCCTTCATTATTTGTTCAAATATGTTTTCAGTTTCTTGGTCTTCCTCTTCTACTTCTGGCACCCCTGTAATTCAGATATTGGAATGTTTCAGGTCATCCCAGAGTTTTGTAAGAGTCTCTTCACTTTTTCAAATTCTTGTTTCTTCATTTTGATCTGGATGGATGTTTATTTTTTTCCTTTTGTTCCAAATCATTGCTTTGAGTCCTGGTTTCCTTCCTGATACTGTTAGCTCCCTGAACATTCTGCTTTATTTCACTTTGGGTATCCTTCATTTGTTTTTTCATTTTCCAACCAAGCTCAGTCAGATCTGTGAGCATTTTGACTACCAGGGCTTTAAATTCTCCGTCAGATAGGTTGGCAATCTCCTCCCCCTCCTTAGATCTCTTTCTGAGGTCATGCTGTGTTCTTTCATTTGGACCATATTTCTTTGTCTTGGCACAGCTGATAGGTTGTAATGGGGTAGGGCCTTAGGTATTCACCAGGGCAGGGAAACCCTCTTTGCTGCACAGAGGTGCGGCCTGTGGGGGAGGGGCCAGAGAAGGAATAATGTGGTCAGCCTGCTCCTATCTAGTGCACTTTTCAACAGACTCTCAGACTCTCGTGTAAGACTGGGAGCTTCTCCTACTGCTGAAACCCCAGCCATAGCCCACTGCCACCTCTGAGTCCCCTTAAATCAGCCCCGCCCATGAAGCCCACTGAGCTTGGCAGCTAGCCCCACCCCCAAGGTCCTCGATGCACCAAGGTTTTTCTGAGTCAGCTCGCCTGGTCTGGGCCTTACCGGTCTGGTTGTTCTGACTGATTTTTTCTTTACTTCCTTGCTTGTCGGAGTTCCATGCAGTTTGCTTTTCTGGCACTTTTGGTTGTTAATTGATTTCAGATTGGTTGTTATCCTCCTTTTGGTTGTGTAAGGAAGTGAAAGATCTCTACCTACACCCCTGTCTTGGCAGGAACTCACCCTCATAGTTCTTTGAACGTTATCTATTGTTTGATCATTACTGCCTGACAATGATTGATGAGCTTTACCTGTACTCCTGTGCAAATTGAAACCAATAAAAGCCCATTCAGGAACAGGCTCAAGGCTCTTCTCCTCTGAGAGACTGGCCATCTTTCCTCCCTAAGCAGATCATGTCTTGGTAGACTTATTCTCATCTGTGACGGCCAGGGGGCTCTGCTGGACAAAGCTCCCCCACATATGTCAAAGAAGAAATAAAAGGTGAGATAAAAAGTTATATAGAGACAAACAAAAATAACAGTACAACATATCAAAACTTCTGAGGTTCAGCAAAAGCAGCAATAAGAGGAAAGTTGACATCATTACAGGCTTATCTCTAGAAACAAAATCCCAAGTAAACAGCCTAACAGTAAATTTTAAAGAACTAGAAAAAGAAGAACAACTCAAAGTAAGCAGAAGAAGTAAATAATAAATATTAGAGCAGAAGTGAATGAAACAGAAACCAAAAAGTCAATACAAAATATCAATGCAACAAAGAGCTCGTTCTTAAAAGATTAACAAAATTGACAAACCCCTGGCTAGATTCACTAAGGAAAAAAGTGGAAAGACTCATATAAACAAAATCAGAAATCAAAGAAAAATCACCACAGACATCATAGATATACAAAGGATCATACTAAGTACTATGAAAAATTATATGCCACGAAATTCAATAACCTAGAAGACATGGAAAAATCCCTAGAAATACATAAACTTCCTGGACTGAATCATGAAGAACTGGAAAATCTAAATAGACAAATCAACAGCGAGGAAACTAAAACAACCATCAAAAACCTCCCAAAACATAAAAGTCCAGGATCAGATTGTTTCACTGGTGAATTCTACCAAACATTCAAAGGAGATTTGATATCTATCTTTCTCAAACTCTTTAAAAACATACAAAACCTGACAAGGACCATGCAAAACTACAGGCCAATATATATTTGATGAACACAGTTGCAAAAATCCTAAACAAAATACTAGCAAATCAAATATAACAATGCATTGAAAAAATAATGCATCACAGTCAAGTGGGGTTTAGTCCAGGGGCATAAGGTTGGTTCAACATATGCAAATCAATTAATGTAATACACCATGTTAACAGAACAAATGATAAAAAATCATATGATCTTATCAATAGATGCAGAAAATTAGATGCAGATGCTTTGATAAGATACGACATCCATTAAAATACTCAATAAAATGAGTATGGAAGAAAAGTACTTCAACATAATAAAGTCCATATGTGACAAACCCTCAGACAATATCATACTCAATGGTTAAAAACTAAAAGTTTTTCCTCAAAAATCAGAAACAAGAAAAGAATACCAACTATCACCACTCTTAATTAACACAGGCCTGTAAATCCTACCCAAAGCGGTCAGGCAAAAGAAAGAAATAAAAGCATACAAATTGAGAAGAAAGGAGTAGAGGTGTCACTTTTTTCAGATGACATCATTCTGTATATAGAAAACCTAAAGACTCCACCAAAAAACTTCTAGAAACAATAAATAACTACTGTAAAGTTGAGGATGCAAAATCAATGTACAAAAGCCACTGTTTTCCTATATTCTAACAATGAAACTTAAGAAAAAGAAATGAAAAAAAGTCAATTCCTTTTACAATTGCAACCAAAATAATAAAATGCCTAGGAATAAACTTAACAAAAGATGTTAAGGACCTATTTAATCAAAACTACAAAAGATTATTAAAAGAGATTGAAAAAGACACAATAAAATAGAAAGATATTCCATGTTCATGGATTGGAAGAATGGCCATAGTTAAATGGCCATATTAACCAAAGGAATATACAGATTTAATGCAATCCCCATCAAAGTCCCAATGTCATTTTTTAAACAAATGGAACAAAAAATTACCATTTTTGCATGGAACCACAAAAGACTCCAAATAGTAAAAGTAATCCTGATAAAAAAGAACATAGCTAGAAGTATCACACTACCTGGCTTCAAATTATACAACAAAGCTACAATAATCAAAACAGCATGGTATTGGCAGAAGAATAGTCACACACAGCAGTGAAACAGAATTGAGAGCATAGAAATAAAAGTACATGTATATGGGAAAAATGTTTTTGACAAATGAATCAAAAACACACAAGGAAGGGGAAAAAATTTCTTCAATAAACAGTGCTGGGAAAATTGGAAAGCTACCAGCTAAAGAATGAAACTAGATTACAATTTGTCCCCATGTACAAAAGTTAATTCAAAATGGATCTAATACTTATATAACTGTCTGAAACAATAACTTACATAGAGGAAAACATAGATACTAACCTATGGACTTTGGCCATGGAGAACATTTTATGAATCTGATCCAAAGTCAAGAGAAGTAAAGGCAAAGATAAATGACTGGGACTATGTGAAACTAAAAAGCTTCTGCACAGCAAAAGAAACCAACAACAAACAAGAAGGCAAACAAACAAATGGGAGATGTTATTTGTGAACAACAGCTCCAATAAGAGGTTAGTATCTAAAAGATATGAAGAACTTATACAACTCAACACCAAACAAACAATCCAATTAAAATATGGGCAGAGGACCTGAACAGACACCTCTCTCAAGAAGACATACAAATGGCCATCAGATATATGAGAAAATGTTCAACTTCACTTTCTATTAGGGAAATGCAAATTAAAACTACAATAAGATGCCACCTCACACCTGTTAGAATGGCTGTTATCAACAAGACAGGTAATAACAAGTGTTGGAGAGGTTGTGGAGAAAAGGAACCCTCATTCACTGCTTGTGAGAATGTAAACTGGTACAGCCACTACGGAAAACAGTATGGAGGTTCCTCAAAAAATTAAGAATAGAGCTACCATATGACCCAGCGATCCCTCTTCTGGTTATCTACCCCAAAAACTCAAAAACATTTATCCACAAAGATACAGCACCACTAAGTTCATTGAAGTTTTATTCATGGCAGCCAAGACAGAGAGACAACAAAAGTGTCCTTCAATAGATGTTTGGATAAAGAAGATATGGGATGGATATAGATATAGGTAGATATAGATATATAGATATAGATGACATAGATATAGATATATATACACACACTATGGAATACTACTCAGCTATAAGAAAATATAAAATACTGCCATTTGGAACACATGATGGACCTCAAGAATATTATGCTAAGTGAAATAATTCAACCAGGAAAAGCTAGGAACCATATGACTTCATTCATATGTGGAATATAAGACTGAAATTTATAGACACAGACAACAGTATGGGGGTTACCAGAGGGAGGGGAGTGGGGAGGTACTAAAGGGTGAAGGGGGCCAAACATATGGTGACAGAAAATTATTTGACTTTGGGTGGTGGGCACACATGCAATATACAGATCATGTATCATAGAAATGTACACTTGAAACTTACATGACCTTATTTACCAATGTCACCCTAATAAATTTAATTTTTAAAAAAGTAAGCAGAGAAGGCTAACTCAAATACAGTAGAAAAAAATTACTAGTGAACTCATTTAGTATCAAAATCTATTTCTTTCCAGGCTTGCATTGTTGTTGTTGTTGTTTTTATGATTATTATAATTAATGTTTATTGCTTTACTCTCCATTCTGCTTAACACAAGTGAAGTAAGACTATGAACCCTTGTCTTAATTTCTTCACATCACTATAATGACAACTGCAGAAAACAGCAAATTTGTTCATGTAATTTGAGGTTTGATGTGTGTTTCACAAAGATAAATTCTTCCCTGAAAACAGCATGGAATCCTAAGATAATGGCTTAAAATATTTATTTATCATTGAGAAGGCAGACAGACTCTTAATCATGACATGACTTAATTATAGCAGCATAAGGATAATTAGCACTATTGGAATATATTACTAATTCATAAAATGAATTGTCTTGCTTCAGTTTTCAAAATAGAAAGAGTGCTACACATTATTGTATGAATACTTAGTTTAAGTGACTCTTCTAGAATTTGTCCACTGATAACTAAACATTAATTTTTTTATTTCTTTCTCTATACCTTAATTTCAATATCTCAAAGTTAAAAGTAGAAAAGCCAAAAATACAAACCTATTAGCCATTTTAATTTTTATTATTCACTGGACATCAACTTTCATTATCTATTCACCAGTTTTTAAATTTATTTCAAATAGTTCTCCATACTGTTATCTTTGTCATTGATACATGAGTGGAAATCAGCATTATGAATTTGTGCCTATGGCATGATGAGGTGTGGTAAGAAAAGCAGAGAAATGCCTTGGAGATTACACAAGTCAATGGCTAAAAAAGTGTATCATAGTTATTTCTAATTCTTCAGAAGAAGTATAATTTGATATTGCTATAAAAATGCCTTGCTTTCCTTTTCAGCTTCATGTTCAGAATTCATTTTCAAAGTGGCAGAATATTCTTTAAGCCATCATTTCTTAGAAAAGAGATCATGAAAATAAAACATCACTATTTTTAATGTCACCTGCTTCCAATAGTATTTTCCCTTTATTACTTTGCCATTCACTGTAGAATGCATTTCAGTAATAAGCTCTAGGCCAGATGTATATTGCTGGAGAAAGATGGCTATTTTAAATTCTTTTTTTGATATGTTTTTGCCACAAATCCTGAGCGTTCTTTTTTTCCCTTAAGGAAAAAAGAAGAGCTTGGGAAAAAACGGATCTGCCATTGTTGCATTAGAGCCCAGAAAGTTTCTACAAAATTAAATAAAGGATTGAAACAAATTTCAGGATTATCTAAATTCCAGCATATCCAAGCAAAGTGGGTTTAAAGAGCTTAAATTCTCCTGCAAGTTGACTCAACCCTTCAACTCACTTTCAAATGATAGGAAACAATATATTAGAAGAGTTTATACATTTAGCCTTGAGAAATTCAATACATAAATCAGGTTATGAGGTCATTTATGAGAACAGAGATGTAATCACCTCATTTTGGTGGAGTCTTCATTCCCATCATGCTTCACTTCAGAACCGTTGAACTCACTTCAGATCAGCTGTGCAGATCAGCTTTATTAAGCACAGGCTTATCACAGATGTCTCTCACATCAACATTAATGAGACATATGCCTTTGCCAGGATTCAAGAATCCAGTCTCTGTGACACTGCACTAAAATAATTTGCTACAATGAAGCCCTGGAGAATCAAAGGAGGAAAACTGATTAAGAAAGTCCATCTGCAATTAATTACAGAAATTATAAAATTTACAGAGATTAACCTAATGAGATATTTACTTTGATTTCTTTTTCCCAGAGTAATATACCACAGCCTAGCCCAATTCTTCTACATATTTCATTATAGAATAATACTCTCCATTTATTAAAATTTTTGTATTTAATTGCATCAAGAAGTACAAATACTTAATTGTTTTTATTTCAAGACAAATTGACATGGCAATATTATTGGTCTTTCTCTATACTTAATCTCCTCCTAGACACTCTGATGACTTCTTCTTGACAGCTCCACTCTCAACATCAGTCATAACAATGGAAGTCTAGCTTATGTGTGTGAGGGACAAAATCACTTAAAGCTGTCATAGTCACATCATTGACCTTGAGTGGCTCCTGAAGAAAAGGCATTGGCTTACTGAGGCAGTCAAGGAGAAAGCAAAAACCATCATTTTCAAGGTTTCGAGGAAGAAATCCTCAGGGACAATTTTTATCATTGTCTAAGTCCTGATTAACTGTCTTCACTCACTATGATTAATAACTTTTAAAACTCTGGGGCACCAAGTTTCTTTGTATGTTGTATTATATAAACCTTGTGACTGGGATGTTCTTCAAATGAACATCATAACCTATATATAAAGCACATCAACAACTGCAACAGATGATTATGCATTATGTCAGTTAATATGAAAAACATTTTTAGGTGAGAGCTCTCATTCACTTAAATATCAATGTCAATTTCTCACGCAAAGTACATACCTCATGACGCAGGGAATTTTTCCTTTATCAACAAATTACATCTCGTTCTTCCTGTTTACATACGTCACTAGAACTCTTAGAAAACCCACTAATGACTTTTTTAAACTGAGATTTCTCATAGCATTTAGAAATATGTTGAAAAATCTATGTCAAAGCTCTGCATATTTTAAAAACTAAAGTTCAAGTTCCAACATCAATGCAAATTATATAAAATGTAATGGACTGCTATTTTTGGAAATGAATAGGCCGAAGTTTCTATCTTTAATCAAAAGTAGGATCAACCACAAATTTTTGCCACAAAAGTTGGGACATGGGCAAAAAAAGTTGTATTAAAATATCACAGTCTTCTTCTGTGAGATGGAGAAAATGAGACCCTAAAATTTTCTTCAACCCGCAGCATAGTCTTCAAACAGATGCAGAAGATGACTGCACTGTGGTAATGATCACCTTTCTGGTAGACTATGCAGGCTTCCACTTTAGTCTCATTCACCCTCACAAAGCCATTTTATTTCAAGTCCACAAGCACTCGGGAAAGCACACATGCCTCATGCTCCCAGGTTCTCCCTAACTGTATTGACAATATGCACCTCAAACGTTTGCACTTACTCATTTGTCCCAGGCATTAGGGAAAGTTATAAATAACATCATGACAAGCAACCAAAACTAGTCAGGCACCAAAACACTACCACCTCATCTATACTGTTGCCTTAGAGGATTTGTTCCAGAAGCATAGAATAACTTTAGAAAGGGGTATGTAATGAATAGGATGAAGCTGATATGTTACGGGTGGAGGGAAGGAGCAAAAAAGAAGAAGAAAAGAGAAAGAACTGGACAAGGACAACACTGTGGTGATTGAGGTGGAGAGGGTGATGGGCGGAGGTGAAAGGTATAAGAAGATAAATAGTAAAGGAAAAACACATAAAATGTATAAACAGATAAAATTTAAAAATTGGTATGATGCATGTAACATATGATCATATGAAGCCTTCAGAAGTTACCAAGATGAAAGAACAAAGACAGAAAAATTTTACAAGGAAATAAAACCCTCATTCTACTAACAGCTTTCCCTTAATAAACTTGAATAACCCTAGCTAGTGAAACAATTATAAATTATAATTTTGATCAGTAAAGTAATTTAAATTGAAATTACCTCTTCTCTAAAGTTTTCATATTTCATTTTTGGTAGAGAATTCATCATTTTAATTATTTTTTATTCTTCCAGAAGGAAATGATGAATTTAATTTGACATGGCTGATATGTGCTTAAGATAGTTTTTCAAAGAATACCACAGAATGCCTTTATTTTTGGAAAATAAAATTGTTTCAGAGAATACATTAGATGGCTATTAGATATTTTCCTTATATATCTTTTTTAGGCTAATATATATCTTTTTAGGTTAATTGTTTTATTTTAGTTTAGTTTTTTTAATTTTACCTTTATTATATTTTTTCTATTACCATTTAGTCCCCTTATACCCCCCTTTCCTCCCCACAATCACCACACTGTTGTCCATGTCCATGAGTCCTTTTTCCTTTTTACTCATTCCCTCCTCTCCTTACCCTCCCCAACCTTAGCTGTCATTCTGATCTCTACCTACAGTTCTGTCTCTATTTTGTTTGTTAGTTCAGTTTGTTCATTAGATTCTACATATGAGTTCATATTTGTCTTTCTCTGACTGGCTTATTTCACTGTGCATAATGTTCTCCAGGTCCATCCATACTGTTGCAAAAGGCAAGATTTTCTCTTTTTTACAGGTGAGAATTCCATTGTGTAAATGTCTCATAGTTGCTTTATCCACTCATCTATTGACGGACACTTCAGCTGCTTCCATATCTTGTCAATTGTAATAATGCTGCAATGAACATGGGGAGCTTAGGTTCTTCTTAATTAGTGTTTTGGAGTCCTTTGGATAAATACCCAGAAGTGTGATCATTGGGTCAAAAATCAGATTCCATTTTTAATTTTTTGAGGTATCTCCATACTGCATTCCAAGGTAACTGCACCAATCTGCCTTCTCACCAACAGTGCAAAAGGGTTCGCCTTTCTCCACATGGTCTCCAGCATTTGTTATTTTCTGAGTTATTGATGATAGCCATTCTGACAATGTGAGATGATATCTCACTGTGGTTTTAATTTCACTTCTCTGATGATTAGTGATGTTGAGCATCTTTTCATATTTCTATTGGCCATCTGTATGTCTTCTATGGAGAAGTGTCTATTCAGGTCCTTTGCCCATTTTTAACTGGGTTGTTTGTTTTAATATTGAGTTTTGTAAGTTCTTTATAAATTTTTTTATATTAACCCCTTATTAGATGTACTGGCAATTATGTTCTCCAATTTTGTGGGCTGTCTTTTTATTTTGTTGATGTTTTCCTTTGCTGTGAAAAAACTTTTTAGTTTGATATAGTCCCATTTGTTTATTTTTTTTTCTTTTGTATCCCTTGCCTGGGGAGATATAGCTGATAAAATATTGCTACAAGGCCCTGGCTGGTGTAGCTCAGTGGATTGAGCGCGGGCTGGGAACCAGAGGGTCCTGGTTCGATTCCCTGTCAGGGCACATGCCTGGGTTGCGGGCCAGGTCCCCAGTGGGGGCCATGTGAGGAGCAACCATACATTGCTGTTTCTCTCCCTCTCTTTCTCTCTCCCTTCCCCTCTCTCTAAAAATAAATAAATAAAATC